>PVJA010030684.1:0-25581 GCA_004027025.1 Myocastor coypus
GGCCTTGAGCTCAGTTTTGTAGCCCAGGCTGGTCTCAAACTCTCACTGATCCTCCCGCCTCAGTCTCCTGAGTGCTGGGATTACAGGCGTGCGCCACCACGTCCAGCTAACATGTTTTATTAAATAATTTTTTTCTTTTTTTTTTTTTTTTGTGGAATTCAAGATTGAACTCAGGACCTTGCACTTGCCAGGCAGGCACTTGTTCCTCTAAGCTATCTCCCTGGAACTTTATTAAATAATTGTATGATATACTGAATCAACAAATCCTAAATGCAATGTGTGCACATATCATGTAAAACTAACATATGATAGCTCCTGTGGATGGAGTAGAATATGTAAGGTTAATTCACTAAAGTCTAAATATTCAAGTAAGAGTTTAAAAAAAGTTCTTAGAACTTGAAAGAACAGGAATAACAAACAAAATAAATACTAGTTACCTATTTATGGGCTAAGTAACTCATATTTGAACAGTTTGGATATACTATTTTTTTATTCTTTATTAATATAAAATTCTTAGGGCTGGGGAAATAGCTTAGAGGCATAAGCACCTGTTTGGCAAGCAAGGACCCAAGTTCAGTCCCAGGCCCTGCATGCTGTGCCTGCCCCAGAACCCCCACCCCATCTAGGTGTTATGGCACATGCCTGTAATCCCAGAACTCAAGAGGTTGAGACAGGAGGATTGCTGTGAATTTGGGAACACCCTGGTGGCTACAAAAGTGAGCATAAGGCCAGCCAGAACTGTATAGCAAGACCCTGTCTCAAAATAATAATAGTAATAGTAATATATAAAATAAAGAATTCTATCTACACTGGAAGATAAAATCTCAATTTGAAATGTTGCTGATGCATTTTAATATGTTATTAATTCATTCTAAATACTATAATATTCGATTTTTCCCCGGCCTGTTTTCCACATTAACCCTTTGTTCTAAAAAAGAAAATTGCATCTATTAGAGAAAATATTTGTTCTTGTAGGAAAAGTGCTGAGAGATATTGTAAGGACCAGACTGCCTGGTCAGCTCTTCCACTTACTTACACTGCAGACGTGAGAAAGTTCCACTCCCGTTTCAGCTCCCTCACTGTGAAGCAGGGTAATAATAATACTACTTCAGAGAATTATTACAGCTGTCACATAACATAGACTATGCCAGACACCCAAGAACCGTGCCTGGTACATAGCAAGGGAAATGTAACGGAATCTATTATTGTATTATTTTATGAAAATATGGTAAAGCACATTTTTTAAAATTTTGACTCAAAATATTGAAATTTTTGCATTCTAATATGTAGACATTCTTTCTGTGGCCAAGAATTTATTCTTTTCATTGTGCGCAGTGAAAAAACGCTAGGCTACTGATGCTACCAGGTGATGCCACTCGGTGTACTGAGATGTCTAGCGTCATTGGTTTTACTAATTATATATTTCAAAATACTCTAATAGAAAAATGTGATAAGAATATGCACATATATTTTCCTAAAAATAAGAAATATAATGGTAAATGGATATATGACAAAAATTGTTTAAATTAAAAGCACTTAAATATTATTTTAGTTGAGATATTGTTTTACATATTTAAAAGCTGGACTGAAAATACTATAAGAGAGTAATGGTAGGTTTTTAGTATTAACTTTTTATGAAACAGTTTTATAATATTAATCAAGAACCTTAAAAATGATTACAGACGTGTGACCTGGTGGAAGTATAGAATTCAATAAAAACATATGTACAAAAGGTTCACTAAAACATGTGTAGCAATAAAAAGGATATTCTCATAATTTAGCAACTAAATATATCATTTATATGAATCTTAGATATTTAAATTAAGAATTTCATTAGTGTAGATATTAGAAACATTTCTTTTTTTGGTAATTTGAAATAAAATTAATATTAACCAAAGAACTGATGAACATTTTCATGCATAGTAGATGTTAAAAAATGATACTTCTCAATTATTACTACTTTAATTATGCCAAAGGTTATTTTGCAGATAAATATTCTTATTTACACTATATGTTTTGTTTTTTTATTATTAGTAAGCTCATGTTTTGTGATATGATTTTAAATCTAAATCTAATACATCAGTAATCCATAAAATATTAACTATTAAGAATTTGATAGCCATTTCCAAAATTAGTTAAAAATAGAAAAATAATGAATAGAACTGAGTATTAGACTACATTTAATGACCACTTTATTTGGTCATTGATATCATCAAGAACAACACAAACTACTTAGTTTTAAACAAACAATCATAATTATATAATAAAACAAAATTCTCATAATGTTGGGGCTATCTCTACAGGTTGGTATCATAGTACAATAAGAGATTTACAGGTCTGTGTGATCTTAGACAAGTCTCTTAATGTTCCCAAGCCCAGAACTGTTAAAAGAGGGGGATGAGGGTTGAGAAATTGTGTGTGTGTGTGTGTGTGTGTGTGTGTGTGTGTGTGTGTGTTTAATCAGTAGGAGAATTAAAATAAGTGGCCTATCAAAATGCAAGTTGAGCTGTACATTCCTGGAAAAGAAAGCAAGCAAAAAGCTGTGAGCTACCATTTTTCTCAGGAGTGAAGGATGTTAAAGATTGGTGTTTCGGGGCCTGGTGGGATGGCTCAGTGGTCTAAAGTGCCTGCTTGGGAAAGCCTGGGCGGCTTCAGGGACCGCGGTTTGATCCCCGGCAACACATGCTGTGCCAGCCCTGCCCTCGGGGTGGGCTGAGCCAGCCATAAAAATGAGTGAATAAACAAACAAAGGTTTTGAAACAAAAAATAAATAAATAAAATTTAAAAATTCAAAATAAATAAATAAATAAAGATTGGTGTTTCATAAAGTGTCTGGCTGGTGGCCAAAATGTATATTAATATGAAGCATGAATTCTTCAAACTATCAAATTTACTTCCCCTTTTATATGCTAAAGTACACATTTTATAACTATAACTACAGTAACTTATTCCTTGTTTCATGTGTTCAAAATGAAAATAATAGCTTTCAGAATATAAATCCATGACAGAGACTATTATAATCTTTAAAAACAATCAGATAGCCAGCATTTGACTATGCTGAAATAAAATCATTTTGTAGTTATTATTATGGTGTAGTAAACTGTGATGCAATATAATTGCCCTAAATAATGGGAAAGTTATTCATAAAATTTTCATTCTGGTGCTCTTTAGGGTAAACATCCTGATAATTCATCTCTTTAACAAATGTCTGGAGAACATTTGTGTCCCAGCACCTCCACTGCGAGTATGTACAAAGCCTCTCCCCTCGTGAGAAATTTTTTGCTTCCCTCAACCTTTTGAAGTGGGAATTTAGACTCCAGTGATGCGCACTGGGCCAGAGTCTATCCTTGACTAGGACATGGGCCTGACCTGTGGCAGGGGAAGATCGTAGAAATGTGGAAGCTAAGAAGGTATGGAGAACAGGAGGAAGAGAGCTTTCCTGGGGAGAAGTGGAGGGGATACAGAGGGCAGACATGTTAGCACAAAATTTGGGTGTCACTTTGTAATCATTTAGCTAACATGATAGCATGATATAATAAAAATTTAAGTGTGCTTCTTTCCTTTATATTGCTGTGTAAGCATCCCTTATTTTATCCCAATTCATAGCTCAAGGGTGTAATTGCTTTCTAGGGTGTGCTCCATCGATACATAGACGCAACTTTCCCTACAGATTCTTTCTCACTTCTTGTGTTGGAAACACAACGCATTTGCAATGTATGGCCATAACTTACTACTTAGTCAAGTTTCTATAATTACCAAAAATTTTGTTTTCTTCATAAGTTTTCTCAATTTAGTTTTTTTATTTTTTTATTTTTTTTAATTATTATTATTTTTTTTTATTTTTTCTTGTTTCAGAACCTTTGTTTGTTTATTCACTCATTTTTATGGCCGGCTCAGCCCGCCCTAAGGGCAGGGCTGGCACAGCATGTGGTGCCGGGGATAGAACCGCGATCCCTGAAGCCGCCCAAGCCTCCCCAAGCAGGCGCATTAGACCACTGAGCCATTCCGCCAGGCCCCTCAATTTAGTTTTTAATGCATAATTTTATCATCTTTAATATACCTCTTATTTGAAATATTATTTATCATTTTAATATGACAGGCAATGTAATTAAATCTATTTAATAAATAAGGTCTTAGAAAAGACTGGAGATATAGTTCAGCAGTGTAAGCACCTGTCTGGCAAGCACAAAGACCTGGGTTCAGTTCTCAGTACTGCATACCATGCCCTGTGTGTAGTGACATCCTGTACTAAATAAATAAATAAAAATTTCACGCAGAGCTAGATTGGTGAGATGAGCTTTGGGAGGCTTAGATTCAATAGCCTCCAACATTACAAGCTTCACTGGTAGCCCACTGCAATTGCAGAACATTTGACTGTGTATGCATCTGCTTCCTCTTAGTCCAGAGAGAAGAATTTTCTTTTCCTTTCTTCTTCTTCTTTTTTTTTCTTCTTAGCAACATCAATAGGGAGGTGGTCATGCCCACATACTGTGCTCTGTAGAACTATTGTGAGGACAATATGCAATATGTCAACTTTTAAAAAAAGAAAGGGGAAAAGAAAAAAAGTTTCAAAAGTATTGAGGTCATCAGTATCATAAGAATTGATCTGAGAAGGATTTCTGGGGTTTTGTTTTTATTAGAGACACAGAGACACAGTGTTTATTAGAGAAACACCTTGGCAGCAGGCACAGCCCTGCACACTTGTGTATTGTAGCTACTGTGAGACAAGGCCGAGTGTGGCATCTCCAGGCTGTCCTGAATCATGCAGTGGACGCTTACTCATTTTTCTTATATAATCACTGTTATTTCATTTTTGCAATTTTATTTTAATTTTTTGATACAGGGTCTTGCTGTGCAGCTTGGATTCGTAGTGATCTTCCTGTTTCAGCCTCCTCAGCACTAGGATCACAGGTGTGCACCAACACACCTGGTTCCGGGGCTGGCTTGGCATCTGGCACTGGGGATCAAACTCAGAACCTTGCACTTGCCAGGCAGGCACTTGGACTGCTGATCCATCTCCCCAGCCCCATTATTTCAATTTTCATGTAAGTGTAACAGTCTTTGTGAATTGGTGAGAATTCTTCAGATACAGGCTCGGAATGTAGCTCTGTGGCACAGTGCCTGCTTATCAGCACAAAGTCCTGAGTGCAATTCCCAGTAGCAAAGGGGGAAAAAACAAAATTCTTAAGTTAGGAAGAAAACCTATAGGCTTTAAATAAACAATTCCTTAAGCAACATGTCTGACTAATTAAACATTCTAAAATCTGTGCTTAGACCCATGACAAATTTTAAGTAAGTATTTAGCATGCCAGTTCTAGCCTGAATAATTTTGGATGCAAAAATCTCAATTTAATTTTACATGAACACTTAGATAAGAATTTGTTGAAGCAGGAGGATCGGTGTGAGTTCGAGACCAGCCTGGGCTACAAAAGTGAGTTCAAGGCCAGCCTCAACTGCATAGCGAGACCCTGTCTTAAAAAAAAAAAAAAAAAAAAAAGAATTTGTCTTACTGATTTCCCTTATACACAAGAAAACTTATATGGTTTTGCTTTCCAACACAGATTTTACCTAATTTTTATAGATAATTTTAGTTTTATAAAATTTTAAAAGTTAATATTCTCAACAGGGGCTGGAGAGATAGCTCAGCAGGTTAAGTACCTGCCTGGCAAGCACAAGGTCCTGAATTCGATCTCTAGTACCCCCAAAAAAATATTGCCAACAGTTCTAAAAATATTTAAATCTCATGTCTAAATAAATGTAAACATAGAAATGTGTTTTGCATTTTTTTTGCTCCTTTCAAACTCCATGTGATTTTGTGATATACATAATAATAGATCTGTATAGTTTATATTATATAATATACAGATGTATAGAGATCTCTTATGGCGATAGTAATTGGGCTCCAGATATGGAGTACAATGTTTTCTAATGGAACCCTCCCGAACATAATAAGATACAGATAAGGCATATGCACAGGGGAATAATGTGGCCATTCTGAGTCATATCTCCCTTAATACAGAAATTTAGCCCTGGGTAAAGCTGTGTTCCAAGTCCTGTAGCTCAGATGGGGAACCCTTTACTAAGCTAGCGAATCTGGCTGGCACATGTCTATCATAGATGATAACTGCCTTTTTCCTTAGAAGCAATTTAAATAGCTACTGTATTCATTATCTGAGGGACTTTCATTTTAAGATGACTTAATTTCTAAAATTATCTTGTTTTTTTAAAGGTACAGTGATTTTGTATGTTTCTAGAGCATTTATTTTTCTCTTAATTTCATTTAAGCACCTATAGAGTGTAGATTTCCTACATTTTGAGGAGCCAAGGAATGATCGTTTTGGTGGCCAACACATTTTAAACAAAACCAAATGAATATCCTTTATATAAGTGACGTTGCTAGGGACTCATCTAGACAGCTCTCCACAGTTGCTCTGGAGTTTTTTGACTGATTTAAAAATAAGCGTATCTCAGAATTTGGACTCTTGGCTGTGTAGTTCAGATTAGGCATATTTTACTCTGTGAAATAGATTGCTTTTATTCACTCTTCTGTTAATACTGAAACAATGTTGTACATAATGCAGATTTTTATCAAGTATTTATTTACATGATTTTCTCAATTTATATATTTGTTATTCCTTGCAATATGTCTACTTTTATAAGTAATTTATTTAACATAGTTAACTAGTATATAATATATAAAATTTCTGCATGAAAGTATTTTATATAAAAATTAATTATGGGAAGTGATTATGAAAGGTTGACTTTTACCTATGTTTTTACATTTTTATTGCATAATTTCTTAAATTGGTATTTGAAAATGTTAACGTGGAACATTTAAATTAAATAATATAAAGATCATTTTTATATTATTATCCATAAAATCGGAAAGACATAGTTGATTTAAAGAGTACTATTTCTTGTTACATAAAGCTTCCAAACAATACTTCTGAATGCATCATTTGACATATGGCTGTGATATTTTAATAAATAACTTCACATTTACATTTTCAGAAACATTTTTTAAAACACTTATATGAAAAAAAAAACACTTATATGATTTCCATTCTAAAAAATGAGTTTTCTTGGTTATTAGATCTTGAAAGTAGTTATCAGTGAAAGAAGAGACAACATTTTCTTTTTGAATTTTGCTTTTTAAAATAAAATTATTACAAAATTACACATTTTTATCCTTTGAATAAATTCAGTAATAAAATGTAGACTTTTAATTATCTCACCTTAATTTCTTGATATGTTGTTAGAGATATGAACAATATAAAATTATTTATTTATTCATTAATTATTTGTTTGTTTATTTATTTTGGCTCCAGGGACTGAACTCAGAACCTACATTTGCAAGGCAGGCGCTTATGCCACCGAGCTATCGCCCCAGCTCCTTATTTCATTTTTCAATAATTTATTAAATTATTCATTCAGTAATTTCTGCCGCTAACCGTCTGTTCCAAGAAATCAGTGTTGTTTTTATGGCCTGGCCCTCTGCATCTAGGAACAACAGCGCTGTGCCTTCCCAGTGGCTCCTGTCTCAGGCAACAGGGAGCTCGCGCGCCCACCAGACTCTGCTCAGCCGGCGCTCTTCGCTGTTCCCTAAACAGGACAGCATCTGAGGCTACACAGTTTGGTCTTTCTAATTTATTGGGTTTTTTTCACTCTCATCATTATTATCTATATAGCTTCTGTTTGCTTTGTATCTTCTCAGCAGAAAAGTTTGTAGAATGGAATTCAGTAGAATAATTCTCAAAAGTAGTTCTTTCCCTCTCCTCTGTACTTTAATTTTAAGAGTATGTCTCTTCTAAATAAGCAGTATATTTACTTATCTGAAAGTAGAAAAAAAAAGACTAATGTAATATTTATTAATGCCTGGAATACATTTATTCTATCTTTATATATATTTTATGAAAACAGTGTAGATTTGTTAAGCTATACTTTGTCTATTTTGTTACAAATTAGACAGTTTCAAGAGGCTTGAAAGTTTGGGGTAAAGAATCTTTCACCATTAATTAAAACCTCATGTTGACACAAAACCTTTCATTCTTAAATTTAAATAGAAAACAAATTTAAGATACACCATAACAAGGATATAGTTTAGAATAAATCAATAATAAAATGCAAATGTTTAATGGATTTTCCACACATTTTTGATATATTACCTTGTTATGAACATGTTTTTTCTAAACTAAAATTATTTCAAGGCAGGTCTCAGTTTTGTAAGGAAACAGCAATAAAGGAAAAGAGACTAATAAGTGTGATTATTTTCATCGGAAACCCTCATGACTCAGCGCCTAGAGAGACGTTTTTATCTCAGTGGAAGGTAGACTTGTTTAAATATGAAGTCAAATATTTAGGTGATGCCAGAACCATATCTCAGTAATATTAAGTAGTAAAGGATGGGGCAGGTGGGATACTTTAAAATCATTAGGTTAGCCACTGTACTATCGTCAATGCAGTATCTACATTTAAATATGAGAATCTTAGAAGTCCCTATTGTCTATCGTTGCAGTTCACAGATATTCTTTTTGGAATTTGTAGTTCTTGCTTGAGCTCTAATATCAGACCTCAGAGTGTTCTCTCTCCAAGTGCTCAGATTTGAGTACTTGGGCTCACCCAGTGGATCTCTGTGTCCGAAGTCCTACCAGATTCTGGCCACTGGGCTCACTGTAGTCACAGCCCTGCTGAGGTGTTCCACTGTGTCCAAGTATTTTGTAAGTCTGGTCTTGATCCAGAAGTGTGTGTGAGTGTGAGACTGTGCACGTGCGAGTAGAATCAAACTTGAAGTATTAGCCATACATGGGAGTGCCTGTAAGCCAGACACTGTGGCACACACCTGTCATCCCCATACTCTGGCAAGCTGAGTGAGGAGATTGCGAGTTCAAGCCTAGCCTAAGCAAGGTAGCAACTTCCTAAGTCCCTGTCGCAAATCAAAATGAAAAATAAAAATGACTATGTGTGCACCTCAGTGGGAATGACTTGGGTTTACTCTCCAGTACCACAATCAGCCAATCAAATTTAAAATCCACCTGTCAGATAACTTTTTGAAAAGGTCTCATACCATGGCAGCATTATCAACCTGACACTGACTTCTTAAAACACATCCCATAGCTTCTTCTCGTTCAAAATAACCACAAAATCAGTTTATTCATTTGAACTTTCTTAAACATCTTGTATAAGGTAGCCTACAAAATATGTGATAAAATATTAAGAAACATTAAACCAACATCAACAAAATATTGGATTTTAAAGATAAGTGACTGAGAATGGACCATGGGCCTCTAACTTGAGAATAAGAAGTATCTTGAGATAGTTATGAATTCCAGAAGCTTCACATTTGGCTTCTCTTAGTGTTTATCTTGTTCCAGAATATTCAGCGTTTGTCTTCGCATAGTCTTTACCTTAAAACTTGTAAAGTGCGTAATTTAAATTCATTATGGAAAATTCAATGGGACAAGTTTTGATGTGTCATTTATCCAGTTCAAATGCTAAACTTGATAGAATTTGAGTAAATTTATAAATATGCTTTGTCACAAATGTAGACAATTTCCAGTGTAACTTAAATGAACCCTGGTATTCATGAAACAAGATATTTATTAAATGATTTATGAAACAATTATATTTTCTTATTTTGCCTAGTTTTGCCTTATATCAAAATAATTTGAATAATGAATATTAGGTTAATACACTAACAGTTTATTACTTGGATGAACACAAGTACATATGAACTTGTGTTATAAATATTATTTGTTTAAGAAATCTGATTATCCCATTACTTTCTTAATTGAATTTTGTAATTGGGTGAAAATGCTATACAATTTGATTTGATTTGATTTGATTACAAATACATAGTAACTGTGAATATTCAATCATGTTCACATTATAAAATCAAATCCAGGACTGAAATGTCTTCTGTAATAATGTGCTCATTCCACATAGCGCTTGAGTCCTAGGTGGCTCTTAAGAAATTTGCCATCTCTGCTGGGCGTGGTGACTCACGCCTGTAATCCCAGCACTTGGGAGGCTGAGGCAGGAGGATCGTTGTGAGTTTGAGACCAGCCTGGGCTACAAAAGTGAGCTCAAAGCCAGCCTGAACTGCACAGTGAGACCCTTTCTCAAAAAAAAAAAAAAAAAAAAAAAAAAAAAAAAAAAAAAAAAAAAAAAAAAAAAAAAAAAAAAAAAAAAAAAAAAAAAAAAAAAATTTGCCATCAGAACCTGTAACCAGAGTTTCCCAAAATGTATTTTGGAGGTTCTAAGAGAATTTCAACATGAGATGAATAGATCATGTTTGGGGAGTAGGGATTTTGTGATCAGTTGTTCCTCGCTGCAGGATTCTTGGGGCCCCCAGAATGCAGGGGGTTTTATCTGTGGCAGAGAGACGCAGGGAACAACAAACGTCTGCCACCCGTCACCTTTACTTGTGTTCATTTGTAGAGTGCATCACAGGACAGCGGCTGCCAAAACAAGTTCAGTAATAACATGACCTGTTCCTCCACGTGCTTATACTGGTATCTCTTAAGTTGTTTTTCATTCCAAGGAGTAAAACAGGTTGCTTTAGGTGAAACCAGAAGTATCATTTCTGAGTGGTTTTGCTTATATAGAGAAAAAGACCTGGAGGGAAAAATCCACTTGCTTAAGAATTCTCTGAAATGGGTTTCTTTATCAATGGGAGGCTTTCCTCTCTAAGGATATTTTCTCTGCAGTGTCTTCTTAAGGGAACTAATGTAGGTTACACAAATGTGGAAAGGGAACATATTGTGAAAGGAGACTTATTTGATTATGCTTTGTCCCGTGGGTTAACCAGATAGGAAGAATTTAACGTTAAAAATGAGAAGTGCACTTCGTGGTGCAGTATTTGCTAAAGTGTTCCCCTGAGATTTCATTGGCAGCTCCTCATTGATAAAGGCAATGAGAGAATTAAGACTGGTATTTAACTTATTCCTAGTACAGTAAATATAGACCAATACTGTTAGGTCTAGTGTGAATTAAATGTATTTCTGATGTTGCATCAATCAGATTCTGCCTACTTTTTGCCTTGTTGAGGAGAAGGGGTCTTTTTCTAATTGTACAGGGTCTTGCTATACAGCTGGGATGCATAGTGCTCCTCCTGTCTCAGCCTCCCCAGTGCTGATATTACAGCCATGTACCAACACACCCAGTTTCAGTGTCTCACTTGGCACCTGGGGCCAGCACAGCATGTAGCACTGGGGATTGATCTGGATTCTTTCATGTGCCAGGCAGGCACTTAGACCACTGAGCTATCTCTCCAGCCCCAAAAGAGTCTCTTTTGCATGCAGCATTACAGCAGTGCACCAAAGACCATGTCAGGCAGCATCCTCTGTGGCTGTGTTCAGGCCACAGTAGCAGAGTTGTGCTGGTTAGAGTTTGCAGTTCCAAGTCTTCAGTATTTTTTATTGAGCCGTTCACAGCAGACATGCCACAGTTACTGCCTGTGCATCACACAGTGCCTAAGGCATCTGCGAGAGAGGCTTCCGCCCACCAGTCGGTGGGTATATGAGAAAGCATGGGTGCGAACATGCGTATGTGAGTGAAGACCCGTCCAGTGGTAATGTGCATATTTAACATGAGTGAAATATGAGTAGCACCTGCCCAGTACACTCAAGGTACTGAGTTCAATCCCTGGTACTGCAAAAATAAACAGGCATACTGAGTTGCTATGGTAGTAGCAACATGAAACTTTGTTTTGACAAATTTCTGAAACACTGAGTTTAGCTAATATCCTTTCAGTACTCATACTTCTTTGATGCTGGGGTAGGTATTTTATTCCTTAGCTATTGGAAAGAGTTAATGTCTTTACTTGGGACTATCTCTTGAGCTGCAAAGAATTCCAAAATTATAGTTTAATAAGCTAATAGATATTTATGCTTGGCTGAATTTCACATTTGTATCATAGAGACATCTGCTTTTATATATGACTTAATTTATATTAGCGTGATATTAACATTCTGCACTGTGCATTTGACGTGAAGTGAATTCATCAAATTATTATTACAATTCTAATACTTTACTGACTACTATTGATTTAGGAGTGCTGGCATACTTAGCAGTCATAGAATGTAAGACCTCTGTGTGTACTTTTATCCAGTTTTCTGATTCTTTTTTGAAATATTTTTTCTCTTATTTTATCTCTTATTTTATTTTAGTTAAAAATTTGCTGCTAACAAAAATTACCTGATATGCAGTAAAAATTTTTTTCAGGAGAGAGAGTAATATTTAAATATTAAAAATTGAAACACTGGCTCAGGAGAGGGTACTATGACTTCTAATTATGCTGTGCTTTTTCAACCCCTTTTTCCTTTATACTATTTTTAAAATCAGGTAAGTATTAAAATACTTGCATTTTAATAGGCACACTTTTGTCTATACATATAAGGTGTATGTACTTCAGTTTTAAATTATCTTAAAGAAAAGGTATATTTGTGAATGTTTAAATTTCTGCCTACACAAGGTGTGCAAGTCTATATTGGATACTCACTGAACCCACTCATTTTTTTAAGTATATAAATATATAGCATGTAATTGAAATTTTTCTTGCTTAATAAGAATCATAATGATTGTGAGGACAATATGCAATATGTCAACTTTCAAAGAAAAAAAGGGAGAAAAGAAAAAAAAAAGTAATGTGGATTTAGAAAGGTTAATGTTTAATTGTTTGATCAATCTTATATACCTATATGTATTAATCTAAACTGATCCGATGATGAAAATATGTAATATAACCATTGTTAAATTTAAACAATAAAGGAATTGAAAAAAAAAAAGAAAAAGAAAACTTAAAAAAAAAATTAAAAAAAAGAATCATAAATACTCTTTGATTTTTTTTAATTTTCTAGGAATTACTAATTTAATTTAGATCTTATTCCAACAGAGACCCTCCTGATATCTATAACTGATTTGCTTTGAGGACATGGAGCTCATTTTGCAATGGCCTCACCATTTCGCCTTTCCGCCTCTTCACATTAACCTTACTTTTCTGAATTGGCATCAACAATACTTTGTGCCTTTACTGGCAAGATACACTATCAGAAATATTGTTCAGAGAGCCTCTTTCTTAATCCTGGTTCTATAAAACTCAGTTTCAAATGTTCCTGACATGTACACTAAATTAACTTACTTTAAAACAAGACTTAATTTATTAATTTTTTTTTGAGATAAGGTCTTGTATAGTCCATACTGACCTCAAACTCACAGTCCTGCATCAGCTTCCTGAGTGCTGGGATTATAGGCATATACCACAAAGCCTGGCTTGTGATAATTCTAAAATTGCATTTGAAACCAGTTAGTACATAAATAAATCAACTTACAATGAATTAAAAACTAAAGTTACTATATTATCATTGTCACATTTGTATACTATTGGATGTATTCTCCTGGATGTAGATGTACCAGAAAGTGTTTCTTCTCTAGTTTAGAAAATTTGTTGTCCTCTCTTTAAATTCACTTAATTTTTATTTAAATTAAAATTATTTATCTATTAATGATTGTTTTTATTTTCCAAATTGCACACTTTAAGTGCACCTGAAACATAATGACTTAATTTGTATATAATACTTTAAGTGAAAGCAACATACAGCCTAGCATTTCTTCTATATACGTCCTGTAAGTAGGACTCAGAAATAAGAACTCAACATTAATACTCTGGGTTTTTTTCTACTCGATAGGTGCTATGGATATAGAGGAGAGAAACCGCCAAATGAAAATTAACAAATACAAACAGGTAGCCGGATCAGATCCCAGACTGGAACAAGATTACCGTTCGAAGGCAAGACGTTTTTCTTTTTAAAGTTGTAAAATAATCACTCATATGAAACCGTTAGTTTTTTTTAGCTACTGAATGTAGATTAGTCAGACAAAACATATAATGCAGTGACACCCCAATATCATTAAGTGCTAAATTTTATAATGTGTTCATTTTACTCTTCTTAGGGGTAGACTTAGGCTTATTATAAAATAAAATCTACGCTTTTAGGTAATATAAGAGACTAATGCTCTGAACAAGTCCTTAGGAATTTCTAATCCTGTGACACTTGAGCAATAGTTAGGACAGACTTCTACTATGGTTTCCTTATAGTTTTGTTTTCCATCTTACAATATTTTAATTGAAACTGGCTTATTACTGAATTACTACAGCAAATTCCAACTCATGAGATGTTGGGAGTTCAAAAGATTTTCAGTAAGAATCTTTTTGAACTATGAAGTTAAGGTACAAGTACTAGCAAGAACGAAAATAGGTATTTTTCTTTTTTGTTTTGCACTGGGAATCAACTCATGACTACACTGGCCAGGCACCACTGTGCTGCTGAACTACATCCCTGGCCCCGGAAATGGCAATATCTCACTGCTGTTGCTCATCATTTATGTTTTTCAAGTCATGTTGAGGTTGATGATGCTAGTGTATATCATGAGCATTAAGTATAAGTATTAATATTACATTTGCAATAATATTATCACTGGGGAAGTTAGTCTCAAGATACAATAAACCCAGGGGGAGACAAGGCTCTGGGAGCACAGCTCAGCCCTCAAGCATGTGCCTAGCATGGGGAAGCCCTGGGTTGAGTCCCAGGCACCCACTCAGGTCCCCTCAGAAGAAACTTACATTAAAGTAATTGCAAATACGGAGCTTGCAAACAGAATGGCTCACGTAGTCTAAGCTCCTGCCTCCTGCCACAGTAGGACATGCATTGCAACCTCAGCTTCCCCAAAGCCAGCAGAGGTGGAAGGGAACTTGGTCGGTACTTGTGCGGTAATAGCAAGTCCCTCAGAAGCAACAGCAATCTCACTGTCACACTATAAGCATGGCTAGAATTTTTGTTCCTCCAAAATGAGTTTAGATTTCACTCCAATAAATAGGCAGTTGTATGATTAAAGCCTCAAAGTGGTGGTAAAGTACTGACTACACTACACAGTATAATTTTCTAAGCATTTTTAGAAGCAGTGGTTCCAAGTGTGGTCTCAGGCAACAGCACCTGCAGACACTGGAGAGCTTCACAGTGCAGTTTCCAGACTCCAGATCTGTAGGTGGGGTCATTCCAGCAACTGATCAGATACTGCAGATGCAAGTTAAGCTTGGGAAGCGCTACTCTAAGATAAACCAAGTGTAAAATTTGCTTTCAGGTAACTCCTCAATTAGGTTTTTAGCTAGAAGCCAAAAATGAATAATGTTAATGAAATATAGACTTTACTTTGAGAATAAATCATCTGACATCCTCTTGTAAAGCCCATCATAGTTTTGGACAAATCCTGTTGGTGCTTAGCACAAATATACCATGTGTTGCCTGCTGTTAGTGTTATGTAGTACAGTCAAGTCTTTAAGAAAAGATTTCATATGGACCCAAACACAGTTCTGTTTTGTATTACTGCAAATTGTTTCTATTATTTATTTCCCTGTTTTGATTTTCTAAGATGTCAATTACAGAGCCTGCTGTTGAGCTATGTGTTCTAATTTTGTTGGACAAATCTTGAAACAAAACAGAACAAAATTCACTTGACAGACTGGGGAACGCCAGAGTGAGCCAGGCATGGTGGTACTTGCCTGTCCTCCCAGCACTCTGGACGCCGTGTGGGAGTCCCGGGAGCTCAGGCTGTGCAGGAGCTTAGCAGCTCAATGAGGCCTTGTCTCAAAATGAAAACAAATGCTTTAAAAGGGTTGGGTGGAGGCTGGAGACAGAGCTCATTCCAAAAGCTTTGTATTCAGTGCCTAGTGCCACCAAAAGGAAGAAAAAAAGCCAAAAAAAAAGAAAATAAAAACACTAAAATGTTCATACAATTTACCAGAGTTTACATTTCTGCCAAGTCATGGCAAGTATTACTTACAACTGCTGATGCAGCTTTTTAAAGCCAGAATAACTGATATGAAACCCAAAGCCTCAGACATAAGCAACATGCTCTATAATTCTGAGCTGTATTTCTAAAGTAAAGCTACTGTGAGGCTCCATGTGGCATCTGTATGGATATCACCGAGCTCTTATCTCCTGACTTTCAGTGTTCGCCTTTTCTCCCTCGAAGTAAGCAGCGATATAAACTATGAGGTGCTCAGGTCTTTTCTTGGGCAGGCGAGAGTCGACTAGACCGATTCAACTGCAGGGCTAATGGAGGGCACGAATGCTGGAGGACAGGACACTGTGGCAGAGGAAGGTGGAGCAGGAGCTGTGCTCCCTCTGTGTGCACCCAGCCCCAGGGTGCTGCATCTCTGCTGTCTCCGTTGCCAGCGGCTGGTGTTGTGGGAGCTCACTTGCAGATCCCAAGCCACACGCTGAGGGAAGCAGTGCAGTTCAATCATTTAATTAGGGCATGGATAGCAGTACAGAGAAATTTTTTGAAAGCCCTTGCAAACACAAATAAAACAGAATCAAAGCCATTATAGCTGGTCTCAGCATAGAGTATTTCAGACAACTACAGAGGAGTTGAGTTACTTTGAGCTAAGAGGTAGCCACTGCTGACTTGACTGTCTCAGCTTGTTCTCTTCTCTGCATGGAGGAGGCACATACAAGGGCAGCCAAGTGTGGCATGGTGGCCTTTGGGACACAGACCATGGGAGAGAAGGGAGACACACTGAGGTGTGGGCTGACTGTGACAAAGTTGGTGCTTCTTCACTAGAAACAGGGCACATAAGATAAACCATGTTTATGCGCATGTACTGACTTCACACAGAGTTAAATATTGTGGACTGCAAATGTGGGCAAATGAAAGTATTAAGGAAAATTTAAACAGTATGCAGCAACGGGTCGTCTGAGAGCTCAGAGTGTAGCCACAGCGCAGGAGAGACACCGATGCCGCCGGAGTGGTGCTGGGCCCGACTGAACACGCAATCCCAGTGTCTTGTCTGCAGGGGCTGTGCTATCTGCAGCACAGGGCAGGGTGGAGGAGGTGGAGTGTGCAGCCAGCTGGCGCCTGAGGAACGCCCAGCAGCAGACACAGAGGCTCCCAGTTAGGGCTGTGGTGCCATCAGATGCAATCATCCAGGCCTGGGAATGCACGTGGTGGGCCAACACCAAGTGACAGAGAAAGAGACTTTAGTGCAGCTTAAATGTCTTCAGACATTCATTCCCTGGTACAAAAACTAAAAGGAAAAAATCAAATTTAGGAGGCAGCAAAGTGTGAATGTTGATGTGACATGGAATTAATGTAAGTAAAGAGCCTAACAATATTTGATAAAAATTAGAAACAAGTTGCTGAAATTAAAGACATTTCCCATGCAGGTCTACTGGTACTCCAAGTAATAAGGAGACACACACAAATGTGGTGCTTAAAATGAAATTCTCCTTCACAGCGATGCCAGAAATGGACCTGAAAACTGCAGTTCTGCGTTTATATAAAGCAAATTTCATGTAGATTGGAGGCCCTATTCAAGTAACTGAGAAAAATACATTAAATTGCACGAATCTGGAAATGATACAGAAATGAAGTGAGTTATGTTTTAATTTTATGACAATGATGAAATAGAATAGCTAGGGAATCTGTTTCCTAAACAGGAGAGCCGCCTTACTGGCAGCGTGTGGCCACCTGTAACAGAGCAGCGTAGGCCTGGCCTCATTCTTGCGGGAGGAGCAGCTACAGCAGCAGCAGCTCGCAGGGTCCCAGAGAGCCTGGTGTCTGTCCATCAAGACCAGGCTCACTCTTCTGTGTCAGTGAGAATCACCTGACACGATACCTGGAGCAAGACAGGCCTCGCCTCTAGTGGCAGAGTCCTCGAGGGTCCATCGTGATGTCCTAGAGGAAGTAACGGAACATCTTTCCTTGGACTAAATAATCCCAGGGGTAGCAGCAGTACACAGCGTGCCACTAAAAGACAGGAGTAGTACTCGACAGGGCTTACATGTATTTACATTTTATTTCTAAGTGTAATTGTACAGATGTTTTACATCTTTATTATGCTGATTTAAAACTGAACTCAAGCCTTGATTTGTAGTGATAGAGATACATGGACAGTTTGGAACATCTCTCTTCATTTTATTCTTAATGACTCTGATTAAGTATAGATTACACAGGAGTGTTGATAGTGTAGACCACAGAGCTAGACCGCCTGGATGCAGACCTTACCCTGCCCCACTGTCTGCATGCTGCTGAGTAAGGTATTTAACATTCTGTGCCTTACTCTTACTCTGTTAAGTAGCCTAATAGCACTTGCCTCACAGGATTGGTTTGTGATTAAGTTTAGTATATAACTCTTAGAACAGAGCTGGGAGCCAAGTAAGCAGTCATGGAGCTGTGGTACCATAATGGCAGTGGTGGTGGCCATGGCAGTGGTGATGGCAGGGACGAAGGAGAAAATGAATCGTCATGCCCAGCAGATGACGTGCTCTTCCCAAAGCCCTTGCTGGTTGGGCTTATTTGCCTTCTGTGGTCTGGAAGGCACATATAGAATTTCACCTTTCAGTTAGTCTTGAAAGTGAATGAGAAGGAGGACAGGAAAAAGGAATGTATTTTAAAAGCTTAACAATTGTCGTGGGTTGCCTTATTGTTGCTGATATGGTCAAATTGTCTACTTAAACTATTATTTTACCATTTATACTCTTTTAACAAGCTGGTTGTATTTCAACATTTATTCAAATAAGTCTCTACTTATATACGTATAGATAGATACAAAATTATATCTGTGGTTGCACACACACACACACACACACACACACACACACACACACACGCACGTTGAGCCAAGTGGTTTTTGTCTTGTATGTTTTAGATGTGGGAAGTAACCACTATTCATTTTCCCATTGTCTCATGGGAATATATATATATATATATTTAGAAACTTGCTGGGCAATAATGTCCATAAAATATTAGTGATTCTATATTTTAATTGATTAATCAATTTTTAACTGATTGTTTGCCTTAGATTTTGAAATTTTATAACTTCTCTTAACATTTCACATCAGTTTGCTAGAGTTGCCATAGCAAAATACAGACCAGTGGTTTAAGCAGTGGAAATTTATCCTGTCATAGTGACTGAAGCCTAGAACTTCAGGTTCCAGCTGTGATGAGGGCCCCTTCCTTCCTGGCTCTCCTGGGCTTGTAGCTGACTGCCCTCACAGCGCGTGCCTTCGCGGTCTTCACTCTGCGTGTGTGTACAGATCCCTTCCTGTGGGAGGCCAGCCCTGGGATCGGGGCCCAGTAAGCCCCTCACTCTTCCCATCACCTCCTGAGGGCGCTCTCTCCCTCACAGTCACATTCTTCCTCAGTACAGGGTTCAGCACATTGAACTGAGAGGACCACAGGGAAACCTCTCTGCAAAGCAGCCAGTGCTTTTTCAAATAAACACTTTACTACAAGGAAAAAGCATATTTGATTCTAATATGAACAGAAATTTTAAGGCAACTACTAGTAACGAAAGAAGTACTGTTTTGTTTCTTTTTATTCACGTGTTCTTCTGCTTCTTCTAGTTTTTTCATTACCTTCCTAGATCCTTAGAGATGAAATAGTTAATTTTGTTTGTGCATTCATTTTTCAAATTATCTTTTATCTGAAAACTACATTTAAATGTAAATTAAGTATAATCTCATGCTGACATTCTAGTATGGCATCAATTCTTCACATGGGTTTATAAATTTCAGCCTCCTACATCTAGTCACATTTCAGGCTGGGGAATATAAATAGGACTTTTTACTATTGTGAGCAAGTTGTGTAAAATAACTAAAACAGCAACCTTTGTGCTGTAGAATACGATCACACATGGGAGAAATTATAATTTTTGGTAAGAATGTCTCTAAAAACTAACAAAAGAAAGAATTTTAAATCTATTGCACCTCCCCACCTTCCGGCCCCGTGTGGACCATAGCTGAGTGGTCAGGAGCACAGCTCCTCCCTGCCCTGCCCAAGCAGGTGAGGAGAACGCTCTCCTCTCCTGTCAGCATAGGCGCATATGCTTTCGAGGCTGCTTGCAGCAGTCCCCTCCAGAGCTGCTGGCCAGCTCCCCTCTGGGATGTCCTATAGGGAGCCAGTGAGCACATCCCCAGGGGAAAGAGACCTTGTGCTGTGGAACCAAGGGAGAAGCAGGAAACGACAAAGGATTAAAAAGGGATTAACAGGGTAGAAACCTTTTTCCAATCAAATTTAATAGCATAACAAGGTTAAGTATGGACAGGTAACTATAACAAACACAAGAATGTCCTAAATAGCAATTCTGTTAAATATGCTTTCTGAACCAACCAGTTATCATTTTATAAAAACTGTATTTCCTGGCTTATCCTCGTTCTCCCTCCAGAAGCAGGCATGTGGCCTTGGCCCTGACAAACTCCCACTGTGGGATTGCTCTCTGTTTTTCTTTTTGACCTCACTTCCCTTTGTTCTGTGTGTGTAGTTGTACACACAGTCGTGTGTATATGTGTGAGCAGACATGGGTACATGTTGAGGGAAGCTGACATAGAGTAGTGAGGGCAGCAGAATCTGGAAAAGGATTTGGAGGTGCAACTCCAAGCGCTGTACCACAGCAAGGACGCAGTGCGGGCCTGGGGAAAGCATGGCAGGTTCTCACGGAAGAGTCAGAAGCACATTTCCTGATGGGCATGTACTTACTTATGTCCACCTCTAGTTAACAGAACAGAACAGCAGAAAAGGAACATGTTGGGCTCTAATTTTGATTCTATTACTTGGTAAGATTTTTAGTAAGTTGTTTAATAACTCTTTACAACCCTTTTTTTTTTTTTTTTTCTGTCTACAAGTTGAGGGAAATTTGTTACCTGGAAACTGCTGCACATTCATTTGGCACTTTGGAGGTGGCATCGTAATGACTTCTATGGAGAAGTGTTTGGATTTCAGGAATTAATGGATTTTATTCGTTAAGCCAATCACTTAATTTCATAGCCTAGTATCTAAACTTAGAGTTACAATAGATATTCTGTATGTCATTTATTTTAATTCTAATGTTGCTTCAAGTATCCTTACAAATGTTTAAATCTGTATCATTTTTATTCAACTGAAAGAATTATAGATATTATTTATTGGAAAAATAAATCTAATATATGTTTGGAAATTTTTTTCTATTTCATCATCTTTGAAGATTGTAAAGTAATACTTAAATCTAGAGCTAACATAACTAACTCTGAAATAGAGCTTATTTGAAAGAAAAAGCTTTTGGATGATAATAACTTCAGAGAGTAGAATACTCAGCCATGGTATTTTTATTAGTATTTCTAAGAGTAGATGTATTATGAGAAATTACCATGCAGCAGTAGGCCTGACACACAGGATTTCTCAGTATTTATTTTTGTTATTTAGATTAACAGATAAAGTAGGAGCAGTTAAAAACATTGTTGCTTATCTACATTCTAATGGATAAGCTAAAACCTGTGGTGTACATCAGTACAACTTTCTGAGCAACAAAGCAAGTGGTGATGGCGTCATGGTTGGCCATTTCCAGGTCACTTGGCGACCAGAAGCCAATTGCTTGCCAGCAGTTTGAGCAGTCTCCGGGGCCTGATCATGGAAAAGTTTCCTCTTACAACTTTCCATTTTCTGCCCCACCATCACCCAAATTTTTAAGCAAAATACAAAGAAGTTACTTCAGTAGCATGCAGCCTATTCTTTATTCAAGTTAATTTGGATTTTTTTTATTATTTCAAAGTTTTGCTTCTCTAAAATCTATCCAATTATGTTTCTAGGTACTGTTATCTTAGCATTATCTTTATATTCTGATTTTACATGATATTTTACATAATTTTTTCACATTTTCAGAATAGGAAGAAAAGCTTTAAAATATGTGCTAAAGTATGACACTTGATATTTAAAAAGAAACAACTTCAGTCCTAAATGTGTTTGCCTAATGTCCTGCTGAGTGATACAAATTACAGTTTATCAATTTTAGATGAAATGCTAGACATTAGCACTAACAATTTGTAGAATCGGATTCAGGTTGCACGTTCTTCTCAGTGCTGTCATCTGCCCAGGCAGGGGCTGGATCTCCTGGGCTCTGGGTCAGACTCCAAAGGTAATGATTTCCTTGTAAATAACAGTGCTAAGCGGGTAACTAACAGTGGGCATCCATGACCGTTCCTGGGCTGCGCCCTTACTCAGCCGCGCTGCCTGAACCCACCTCTCCATCCCCTGCTCTCTCACGGGACCTCTAGTCCTTCTCTCTTACCTGCAACTTGCAACACACACCAGCTGACCTGGAGGTGAAACTGTAGCTGTGGCTTCTGGCTCTGCAGTATTAATAAGAAAAACTTTGTGAGACCCAGGCAGATAGTTCAGTGGCTTAAGCACCTCCTGGCAAGCACAAGGTCCTAAGTTCAATCCCCAGTAGTCCCTCAAAAAGAAATTTTTTTCCAGAGAAACAACCAAATGAGTAATAAGAAAATGAAAGAGTAAAGATAAAAGAGTAAGCAGAAAAGGAGGAGAAAGGACATGAAATGGGAAAAAGGACAGAGAATGAAAGGGAAGAAAGGAGAGAGGCAGAGAGGCCAGCCCAACCCTTCCAGCACACCAAGTGACAGAGCAGACCTAGGCGGTCTAGAAGGAAAGAAGCGAAGCAAGGCCGCACCGCCCTGCCGGCGTTGCCCACGAGGCATGCAGGGTCCCGAGGTGAGCTGGAGCCCATACACATGCACATAAGACCAGGCCAGGTTCAGGGAATAGCTATTGAAGTTCAATATCTGTATGGTTTGTATTTGGTTATATTGGTCTTCTGCATTTCTGCAACTCATAGAATTATAGATTTAGGGGCCGACAAGATAGTTCAGCAGTCTGAAGCCCCTGCTTAGACAAGCTTAGGCAGCCTCAGGAGCCACGGTTTGATCCCTGGTACCACATGCTGCATCAGTCCCACCCACAGGGCTGGCTGAGCCAGCCATTGAAAAAAAAAAAAAAAAAGAAGAATTATAGATTTAAAAATTTTTTGAGAAAGCCATTTGTTCCAATTTGTGCTTTTAGAAGATAACCCTGATGGTATATTTAAGATGCATTTGAAAGGAAGAAAGACTAGGGAGTCCAACTTAGATCTTATTACTATAATCCTAGTGAAAATAAATTATTCATCTGGCCCTGCCACACCAGCAGTCTATCCAAAATGATCTTCACATAGCCCCAGATATACCTCCTCACACAGGTGGAGTGAGGGACCTAAGCCTCTTCCTCATTTTTCAACACAACATGGCTTTGTTTGTCCTATGCCCAAACTTGATGACCCAGGGAAATTCTTGGGTCCTTTCTGATTTCAATACTATGTGGTATTCTGGCACAGGGCACAGATGCTACTGCTATATTCTCAGGTCATCTTGCAACTGTTGGTGCGCTAGTTTCCCACTTCATGTCTGTGATAGATATACTCTGTGTCTTGATAAAGTATATGGATCATCTCTAATATGTTGTGATATTATATAACAAGCCATGCATATTTTAAAGATGGTTACAAAGGACCAAGCATCATGATTTTTTGTGGTTTCTTTAGGTTTTTTTTTTTTTTTTTTTTTTCTCTCTCTCAATTATAGCTAGGTATTCAGGGTTTCTGATGTGAGTTCATGGAGAAGCAGTTAGTCGTGACAATGATGTAAAAGTTTTAACATCATCTTGTCTTTAAGTTTGGACTACCATCAAACATTCTGTCCTATCCTTTCTGGGCTCAGATGTAAATAAAAGCATTTACTGTTAAAGATCCATTCTTAGCACAGTGAGCTTTGCTTCTCACACCAGAATGAGATTGCCGTCAGTGCAGCTTGCATGAGCCTTCTTCAGGATCCGAGCAGAACAGACTTAGAAAACATTGAGATTGGGGTAGAAAGTTCAGAGGACATAACCTCCAGCTATTACTGAATAGCAAAGGGCACGAAAAAATCTGAGAGTAGCTAAAGTTGAAAAAAAAAAAAAAGAAATCATTTACTTTATAGAACTGGAGAGATTTCCATTCCATTCTTCCTTTTTTTTTAAATTGGAAACCAAATTCAGGGCCTTATGCTTTCCAGGCAGGTGCTTAAGCTGCTGAGCTATCTCCATGGCCCCAGAACTACATTTAAATAAATGGCTAAATGTTAGCATGTTACATGTATTTGTAAAAATAAACAAACAAATAAACCTTTGTCAGGGCCCAGCAAGATAGCTCAATGGACTAAGTGCCTGCTTAGGCAAGTGCAGGAACTAGGGTTTGATCCCCCTCACCACATGCTGTGCTGGCCCCACCCCTGGATACACTGACCCAAGTACTGAGCCCCAGGGTGGTGGTGCATGCCTATAGTCCCTGTTCTGGGGAGGCTGAATGGGAGGATCACTATGAGTTAGAGATGTGTAGTGAGACCCAGGATCAAATCCATTAAACAATGAATGAATGAACGAATAAATAAATAATAAATAAATAAATAAATAAATGTCTTCATCAAATGTTGAGAAAGAGAAAGAACATATATGAAATATTGGAAAACTATAAATCACAGTAATCAATTTTTCATTATTAGCCTTATTCCTTAATTAGAAATTTGGCTTATTATAAAGTATAGCATAATTATAAAATTAAATACAAGTTAACAGTTTCAAGAAAGAAAACACGTAAATTTTCAAGTCAGATTTAGTATACTTTCTTTTTTTTTTATTTTTAAGATTTTTTTTTTTTTCTTGTTTCAGAACGTTTGTTTGTTTATTCACTCATTTTTATGGCCGGCTCAGCCCGCCCCGAGGGCAGGGCTGGCGCAGCGTGTGGTGCCGGGGATCGAACCGCGGTCCCTGAAGCCACCCAAGCTTTCCCAATCAGGCACCCTAGACCACTGAGCCATCCCGCCAGGCCCCAAGTATACTTTCTTTTAAAAAATTATGACATATGAAATTAGGAACCTACTTAGAAAGTTTTCACAGCCATTTTCAATTTTTTAAATCAAAATAAAATATTTGCGATTACAGCTGCATATGGGTGAGACTTGAGCTCTGCTGTTCTGGAGTTCCCTCAGCATCTGTGCAGTTCCCATCCTGACAGACCCTCAGTGAGTGTCAGGGCGGGGTCCCTTCCAGAGTGCACGCTGGGCCTGTGCAGCTGCTGTCTCCCTCCGCAGAGGGACTTTTTGATCTGGGATTTCACTTACAGAATATTGTTTATCATGCTGTATCTTAAGTTACTCCACAAGTGTCCATGCTCTCTGCCTTCTCTCTCCCAAACAGACGTATGATCACAAGTGGCCTGTTTAGGACTCCTGTTTAAACACAGTTATCTCTGTTAATATGATTTTGTGTAGTGTAGTATTCAAATTGGTCATTCTAAGAGCCTTGGGTGGAACAGGAAAAAAAAGTTCATGGAATGAGACTTGTAGTTGTGGTACTGTCCCAGGGTGACAAGTGCTCTCTCTGAATCATGACATAAGAGAAACCAGGGCAAAAGGAGAGCATTTTCCTGCTCCTGGCTTGCTGACTGACCTCCGGGCAGGCCATCCTGCCTTGGTGCTCCCCTGGCACCCCATAGCCGGGGTTGAGAGCTTCATCCAGACCCCAGCCTCTACCTCCCCAAAGCCCATCTGCCAGGATGATTTTGGATCAACTCCTTGCTTTGAAGATTCCTTGGAGCACTTCTTAATAACCATAAAGCTGTTGTGTTTTTCAAAATTGTTTCTTTTTCTTTTTTTTCTTTTTTTTTTTTTTTTTTTTTTTTTT
>PVJA010030685.1:0-25545 GCA_004027025.1 Myocastor coypus
GGTACTGGGGATTGAACTCTGATCCTTGAACTTGCCAAGACTGCTGAGCTATCTCCCCAGCCCTATTATGTTCTAGTTTTAAGAATACATACAAATTAATTAGTTTACTCCTGTGTTTCCTAAGTTTTATAGTAACCCATTTCTAGTGAGTTTGATCCAATCTCTTACATTAGCATTTTCCAAAGTTATAATTACCCTGGATGCTTATTAGACATACATAATCAAACTAACGTCAGACTTCCTGAATCAGAATCTCTACGTGACTAGAAATGCACTCTTTTAATAACTTAGCTCAGAAGCAAATTTTGGAATATTGAGATTCTGTGTTATTTTGAAGTTTAGCTGGCAGCTTTAGTCCAAATCCTACTTACGTATTATCCCTAGGCTCCAAGGGCAATGCCAATAAAACCTTTTGTTTTATGACAGAATCTTTGGGTGAAAAAAAAGGTGCAGCTTCCTAACATACATGGCTCATCAACATCCCAATGGCTACTTCAAAAGGAAGGAGTCCCTTTGGATAAATGTATGTGTGCCCAGTCAGTGACAGTACTTTAGAGTGACAGATGTTATTCAGGAAGTTGTCTCTCTCAGGAAGTGGAGAGACAATGGTGGCTGGTTCTCAATGCTACCGTTGCAGTTAGGTGAGCAAGAAAGCCATCCTTGCAGCTGTCAAGATGCGAGGACCTGATCGCTTGGTCAGCCCCATGTCTGATGTGTTGGCACCTTACTTCCAAGCAGCTAGAAAGACAGACGACTTAGCAGAAGGATAAGAAACTGATGTGAGTTGAGAATTAATAAAAGAAAATCATACAAATGAGTAACAGAAAAATAAAAATTCTCTTCAAGAATTAAAGAAATGGGCCCGGGATTTAGCTCAGTTGTACAGCACCTGCCTGGCAATTGTAGCCCTGAGCTTAATTTTAGGTATGCCCTTTCCCCTCTAAGAAAGAATTAAAGACATGTAAATTTAAAAAACTCTGCCTAGGGGCTGGGGAGATAGCTCCAAGGCACAAGTGCCTGCTGGGCAAGTGCAAGGTTGTGAGTTTGAACCCCGGTCCTGCAAAAAAAAAAAAACAAAAAAAACAAAAAAAACAAAAAAAAACAACTCTGCCTTGTTTCTTTCTTTCTTTCTTTCTTTTTTGCTGGGTCAGCCACCCTGAGGGTGGGGCTGTCGAGGCATGTGGTGCTGGGGATCAAACTGTGGTCCTCTGCACCTGCCTAAACTTGCCTAAGCAGGCACTTCAGCCCGCTGAGCTATCTCACCGGCCCCCTTCCACCTTGTTGATTGGACAAAATATATATTTGATAAATAATTTGTCAAGTTTGATTTGTTTTACGTGGAGCAAGAATTAGTATATACTTTCAAGAACAACTCTAGCAAGTTTTGTTTAAAATGGAATTATGGATTTTCTCAGATTCTGAAATTATGTGTTTATAACTGTACATGTTTACTTAAATACCTGTACCAAAGTGTGAATACAAATTTGCTAACTGTAGCACTATTAGTTTTGTGAAAGAAATAATTGATAAAATCAAATAAATCATAATATATCCATAGGTGGTATAATTAAAAGCCCTCTGAGGGGCTGGGGAGATAGCTCAGTAGAATAAGTGCTTGCCTGGCAAACACAAGGACCTGAGTTCAATACTCAGTCCCTCAAAAAAAAAAAAAAAAAAAAAAAAAAAAAAAAAAAAAAAAAAAAAAAAAAAAAAAAAAAAAAAAAAAAAAAAAAAAAAAAAAAAAAAAAAAAAAAAAAAAAAAAAAAAAAAAAAGCCCTCTGATATAGTAAGAATTAAAATGAGTAGTTACTTAATTGAAAATTTTATTTAAATGTGAAAGCATAAAGCATGATATGCTCAACACACAATGTTGACCTACTTAACTATAAAATCATTTGCCAATCTGGTGGTGACAAGGTTTTTCTTTGAGTAAAAGTTTGCTGACTAGGGCTCTACTCACCCTGTTCCATAAACCACCCTGTAGAGTTTCTGTGCACCTCATCCTTACCTTTACTTCCCATCTAACTTAGGCTAGACTCTGCCACCCATCTTACTCAACTATTTCCTACTTCATGGTCTTTTGCCTGATTATTTTCTTTCACTTCTTCTGCCGCTTTGTGTAATTAGTTGCTTCCCACATGTCTGCCAGAGGTATTTTTCCTGCCATGTGAGGTTATAGAGAACTAGTAACCAGACCCTCGTCAGACATGGAGTCCATTGGTGCCTGGATTGTGTACTTAGCAGCCACTGAGGATTCCCTAGCTGAATGTGCTGTTAGGAGGTGGGGCCTGGCAAGGGGTAGCTCCTTCCCCTCCCTGGGTCTTCCCTACTCTCTCTGATTCCTCTGCTGTGCCCTTCTGTCTTGCTGTTTTGCCTGGGTGCCAGCTGGTCATGGACTCTAAGCACGATCCAAAATAAACCTCTCCTTTAAGTTTGAGGTATTGGATATTTTGTCCCAGTGATTAGGAAAGTGAGTGAGACAGAGATAACATGGCCTTTAGTACCCATGTACAGTAGTTACCTGCAGAGTGCTACCTTTGGATGAGTTGCTCCTGCCAGCAAGAACACTTGGGGGGCCGGCGAGATATTTAAGCGGGTCTAAAGCACCTGCTTAGGCAAGCTTAGGCAACACCAGGGACTGCAGTTGGATCCCTGGCACCACATGCTGCACCAGCCCCCAGGGCAGGCTGAGCCAGCCACAGAAAAGAAAAGGCCTACCTGTCAAATCCTTGTGGCAGCTAGGGAAGTGCTCAAAGGCACCCCACCACTGGAGCCAGAAAAATGGCTGTTCTGATTAGCATAAGCCAATCAGGCTGTACCTTTGCAGCTGTAGGTTGTACCATCGTCTCAGGGTTGGTGTCCCACCAAAATGGGAACAGTTTGGAACCTAGTACCTAGTGTAATAGTATTAACAGGCCTTTGAAAGTGATTAAATGTCTTAGTTACTTTTCTTATTACAGGGACAAAACACCAGACACCCAAGGCTAAAGAAGGAAAAGTTTATTTGGTTCTCAGTTTGAGAATGTTTCAGTTCATAGTCAGCTAGATCCGGGGGGTGGGGGTGGAGGGTGGGGGATGGTGGCATGGCAGAGGAGAAATGACCCATGGGAGGCAGAAGACAACACAAGTAAGTAACCAGCAACAAGGGACATTAGCAGCTTCTTTCTGTCCCTTTTATATTCTAACTGGCTGACCAGCCTTCTGCTGGTAGGATGGGTAGCACTCACACCCAGAATTGTTCCGGATGTCAGGGGACTGATTTAATAATCACACACCCTTAAGTCCAGCATCACACGCTCTAGATCCAGCCACCTCTGGAAAAGCCCCATCTGGGACTACAATGAGACTTTGGGGGGACAGTTAGACACAAGCAGAACACTGAGTCATGGGGAGGCTCCATTCTCACCAATGTGGTCAGTGGCCTTATTAATCAAAGAGGCTCAAGGAACTCCCTTGCTTCCTCTTCCTTGTGAAGATGCAGCAACAAGACACCATGTACAAAGCCCTAGGAGAGGCTAATCCCCTTTCTTGGAATATCTAGCCTCCAAACTGAGCAATGCCTTTTTGGGGTTTATAGATTATACAGTCTAAGGTTATTCGTCAAGGTAGCTAGAAGGTGCTGTGACAGGTGGGGTCCTTCTCTCAAAACTTCTGAGAAATTCATGGACATGTAAACCTGGTGTTATGCTTTATGTCTAGTTGTCCCCCTAAAGCCTCATAAGTCAGGTGGCGGGGACTCCCAGAGTTTGAGACTTGATCCATGATCCCTGGGATTATGGGTTTTAGTACTGATGGGATTATGGGTCTAAGTACTTCTGGGACTATGGGTGTAGCCTAAGGTGGAGGCTGAGGTGGAGAGCCTGAATGGAATATAAAGAGAGACAGAGAGACAGTATAGAGCTGCTGCTCTCTGCTGCCCTGTTTGGTTGGCTGCCTCTGTCACCATTTTGTTGCTGTTCCACCGCCATGAACTGGATGCTCTCTGCTCTGTTCCACTCAGCCTTGGGCCAGCTGAATATGGAGTGAAACCTCCATGAACTGTGAGCTAAATAAACCTTTCCTTCCTTCATATTGGGAGTCAGGTATTTGTCCCAGCAATGAGTAAAAAGTAACTAAGATACCTGGGGAGTGGAGAGAATGTATGGTAGCTAGGTAGATACCCAAGAAACACTCAAATACCTCCTACACTTGTCTATTATGTCTCTTATTTATTCCGTTGTTTATTATATGCCCATGTATACCATATGTTATGGTTTGTGTATAGGTGTCCCCACAAAGCCTCATGCAGTCATAGGACAGTTTCTGGAGTTTATGATTGATTATCGTGGGTGTGGATGCTGCACCTGCCCTGGGGCAGGTAATTTGCATTACAATGTATGAGGTCAGAGGCCTGTGACTCCTCCCATTTGCTCTTACTTTGCCTCCTACATGAGCTGCTGTCCTCTGCCATGTACCAGTCTGCCTTGGAGCCCGCTGAGTATGGACTGAAACCTCAAGTAACTGTGAGCTAAATAAGCCTTTCCTTGCTACATTTGGAGTGTTGAATATTTGTCTCAGCAATGAGAGAAAAGTAACTGAGACACCCTATGTACACCCTTGTTTATTCCCTTTGAGCGCTTGCCATTCTCTTGTTTATTTACTTAATATTTTTGACTACTAAAGTATGTATTTCATGAGAAAGCTTATTTATTTTGCACATTGTAAAATAAAAATCTATTGGTATATCTTATACATAGTATAATCCCCCCCCCCAATTGATTATGTTCCATGTAGGACTCCCAAACTTTCAACACTATGGGAATAATGTGGGCCCTGGACCAGCAGCACCCAAATCACTTGCAAGCAGTTAAATAGGCAAATTCTTGAAGCCACCCAGGCCCAGTGAGATTCACTGCTAATAGTTTGGCTGTGAAGCTCAGCCCCCCTATTCAGTTTGTTAAATAAAACTTCCAGGTGATTTTGCTGCAGAGTTTGGAATCACTGCCCTAAACACATTTGACTATAATATGAAACTTATACCAAGTAGATTGTAGCAAAGTAGTAAGTGAAATTCAGGACCATATTGTTGTGATTGGACACTATAGTAAAGTTTAAAGTTGAGGATATAGCTCAGTGGTAGAGTATTGACTATTATGTAGAAGGCCTTGTGTTTGATCTCTCAACCAAAAAAAAAAAAAAAGGAAAAATATTTCGCAGTGATTATCCCATGAGTTATGCATTTGTTTTAAATCTCTAAAATACAATCAAAAGAAGGATGAACAACTATAATACCAGCACTTGGGAATACCAACTCTGCAATTTAGTAAGACCCTCTCTTAAAATTAAAAAGGGCGCCGGGCGTGGTGGCGCACGCCTGTAATCCCAACACTTGGGAGGCTGAGGCAGGAGGATCAGTGCGAGTTCGAGACCAGCCTGGGCTACAAAAGTGAGCTCAAGGCCAGCCTGAACTGCACAGTGAGACCCTGTCTCAAAAAGACAAAAAAAAAAAAAATTAAAAAGGGCTAGGGATAAGGGTCAGTGTGAAGACCTTGGCCTTAATTCCTAATACCAAAACAATAGTAGAAGAATAAAAAACGGAGAGGAAAAAGGAAGATGAAGAATAAAAAGAGAAGGAGGAGAGAAGGGGAAAAGAAAGAGGAAGAAGAAAAAGAAAAGTCATTAGTCTGAATTCTGGACAGCCCTGCTAGTGGTTAAGAAGCAGAGTGGATGCAGTTACTTGCACTGTGTTTGTTAGGAAGGAATATGTTACCTTGAGGACAAGACATATCACTCCAATTCTTGTTCTCATTCAGCCTAGCTCCCTGTTCTAGAATAAAAAATGTAAGCAGAGTTTTTTACTTACAAAATAATTGCAAAGAGTATGGAAAGTTCCCTATATCTTGCGTTAAGTTTCTCCTATTAACATTTTAGGTAAGCATGATATAGATATCATACTTACTAAGCCAATATTGATACATCATTATTAAGTCTGTGCTTCATTCAGCTTTCCTTAGTGTTTAGCATCCTTCCTCTCTAAGGATCCGCCTACATTCCATAATGCATTTGGTTATCATGTCTGTTTTAGACTTCTTTTGATTGTGATGATTTCTTAGGGTTTTTTTGAGGAGTATTGGTTATTTTGTAGAATATCCCTAAACTTAGATTTGTCCAGTGTTTTCTGATGTTTCAACTATGGTTGTTTGGGGGCTGTGGACTATGGAAGTAAGCCGCTGTCCTCATTATATACTGTCATATTCTTGAACATAATCTATTATTGTTGATGCTGATCTGACCTGGTGCCTAAACTACGGTAGTCATGTGCTGTGGTTTACATCTGAAATTCCACCCAAATCTCATGTGCTCAGAAGTGAGGCTTTTAGGTGATTGAACTGTGGGGTGCTACACTCATCCATGGATTAGTCTATTCATGCATTCATAACTAAATGTATTATTTGGAGTTGGGTTGAGCTGGAGAAGGAGGCCTGCCAGGGACATATATTCTGCTCTGGCTCTTCCTGTCTCTCTCTGCTTCCTGGCTGCCGTGGTTGAGCAGATATTTCCCAGTATGCCCTCCCATCATCCTGTTTCTGCCCTGGAGACACCTGACCATGAATTGAATGCATGGAATTATGAGCCAAATAAACCTCTCCTTTAAGTTGCATGTATCAGGATTTTGTCACGGTAACAAAAAAGCTGATTAAGATATCATAGAAGGGGGAAGAATTTGTGAAATGTTAAGCATTTGTCAACTTGCCATTTACTTATATGGGGAGGATGATTGTGGTTAGAATGAAAGAAAAAGAAAAAAAAAAAGAGTCCAGATCTTTGTCAAGGCTTCTAACATAGGTGACTGGCCACATGATTAATAAGATAACAGAGCTGAGGTACTGTCCTGGTTAAGATATCTAGCCTACAGCCAATGCCCTTCCTTGGGAGCTAGAGAAGCATGGGGATAAGGAGAGTTTCATGGCTGAAGTTCCCATGACTGAAGTTCTGGCTCCCTTGGAACACAGGGATGGAGAGGTGTGGTTGGCACAGTCCCTGCTGGCCAACTCAGACCTTGTGTGTGTGTGTGAGTGCTTCTGCTTCCTATGATTATTTTGCTGTCATCTAGAGATAACAGCAGGGTCTTCTAGGACCCTTCTCTCCATGGACTTTGAGTCTGAAGATACAGTAGAAGGAACCAAAGGCATTGTTCAGTATCCTTTGGTTATTTTAGAAAGGCCATAGAAGAGCACAAAGATAGCAGAATGGTAAGACATTCTCTGAAAGTCATCATCCAGATACTGGCATATAACACATGGGGGGAGGAAGTGGATCCACTGGATGTAGGAAGGATCTGAAGCACGAATTGAAGCCCATGAAAAAGTGAAGTGAAGAGAGAAACTTTCAACAAACAAGGAGGTAGCTGGTGCTGTCTTCTCCCTGAGACAAGACTCATTGTGTGAGAGGAGCAGTTCAAACCTATGGATGCACAGTGACTGCTGACAACCCCAGAGGTCTCCACGAAGAGACACAGCAGTAGAGGGGAGCAGTGGACCTGAAGGACTCCTAGCAGTGAGGGCTCAGTTGTCCTGCACAAGAGAGTAATTGGCTGGGAGTCATCTTGGAGAAGGGCCAGCTGGGCTCAGAACTCAGAGTGGCCAGCTCCAGCTAGTGTCTCCAGACTGGGCTCAGGCCAGCAGAAGTGCATGGATGGCTTCAGGCTGAATGAATCTGGTGCCAGTCAGAAGGTGCAGGCAAGCTGAGATTATCCACTACCCCACCAAAAAGCTATTGCAGGCTTGTTGAGACAAACAAGTATTGAGACTCTGTTCTATCTCCATACATTGTCTACAAGTGACAGCAGAGAAAAATCTGAAAATGGGCAATTTTCTTCTCTCTGTCTGTCTGCCTCTCTTTCTCTTTATGTCTGTTATTGTGGAGTGGTTTTGCTCTTTCTGTTTTGCTTTTGCTATTTTCTCTTTCATTAATTTTGTAAAATCTTATTTTGAAGAGTAAAAACAGAAGCAAAAAAAGAATAGCAGAAACAAAGAAAAGGATAACACACAACAATACATAAGTTATAGATTTTCAAAACAAGAATAGCTAATTAAATGTTTGTTATAAAAGAATATTTAACATTTCCTGAATTTTAATTTTCTAAAATTTAAATTTGTGTATTTGGCCCAGGGTCTTATTATGCAGCTCTCCCAACATATAGTGCCGGGGATCAAACTTGATCGTTGCACTTGCCAGGCAGGTTCTGAGACCACTGAGCTATCTCTGTGACCTCCTGACATTGTTTGTATATGACTGTGAATGTGGTTTCTAGCCTCTTCATGGTTATGGTTTTGTTCTGCATGTCTTTATATCTCTTCCTTCCCTCCCTCCAGTCTTCTGCACCAGTTTCCAAGTTAGTGTGCTCTCTGTTTATCCTCCAGCCTTCTAATCTCTTCCTCTTTTTCTACTTCTCTATTTTCTAACTTGTTTTAAATTTTAACACCTGATGGCAAAATTGACATATTAAGCACTTATATATAGTACATAATTTTCTGGTTTGTTTTAGATTTTGTGATAGAACCACAAACCTAGTTCATATGGTTAAAGGTGTCAGATTAATGATTAGCTCTGTTTGACATTTTCTAGGCTGTGGTTGATGCTATTGTTATTGAAGGTGGTAGCACTATAGCCCAAAGTGACATGATTATTCTAAACAGCTGTTCTTCCTATATGCCAAGGCTAATATCACAGAAAATTCTATATCACAGTGCCAATAAACCAGGGGCTGGGCCAAAAAAGGAAGGAACTACTCATCCCTAACAAATGGAAAACGTAAGATCTTGCAATAGACTTAAAACCCTGCAAGCCAGTTATACAAAGGAGATACCTCATAAAAGTAGTCATTTCCTAAGGGTTCTAGCAATAAAACAACTTGCCCAAGGAAATTTACAAGCATCATCTCAGGAATTAAAATAAAAAAAAAATCAGAAGACATTTAAATGAGATGCAACCTCAGACATCCAGTTCACCAAAGGCAAATGCAGAGGGCAATGAGGTTCAACAGCCCAAAAGCCACTCATCTGGCCTCCCTGAATGAGTAACAACAAGGCAGTTGAATGAGCCTGTAGAATAAAATCATATCAGAAACAGTTTCCCAGATAACTGTAAAGATAGTGTCCACAGTGAATTGCTAACCATGCTTAGTAATTACAGAGCAGATACAATAATAACAATAATAATGAGAAGAATAAGAAATAGAGGAGCTTAAGCAAATTATAGAAGCCATGGATGCTTAACACAGGAAAGAAATGGAATCCATAATGCATAATCAAGCAGATACCCAGTAAAATAAAAATTCTGTTGCAAGTATCTGCAGTAGGGCCAGCAAGATAGCTCCCCTGACTAAGTGCCTGCTTTGGCAAGTGCAGGAACCAGGGCTTGATCCTCGATCCTACATGCTGCCCTGACCCTGGGACATGCTGAGCCAGTGAATGAATCCAAGCATGGTGATGCCCACCTATAATCCCAGCACTAGAGAGGCTGAAAACAGGAGGATCACTGTGAGTCTGAGCTGTATGGTGAGACCCTATACCAAATACATAAATGGAAAGAAAGAAAGAAAGAAAGAAAGAAAGAACCCGCAGCAGATTAAACTAATTGCAACTTCTAGCTAGTGACCATGAGTAATTAAGACAGCAGCTACTCTGCCGGGCGTGATGGCTCATGCCTGTAATCCCAGCACTTGGGAGGCTGAGGCAGGAGGATCGCTGTGAGTTGCGAGTTCGAGACCAGCCTGGGCTACAAAAGTGAGCTCAAAGCCAGCCTGAACTGCACAGTGAGACCCTGTCTCAAAAAGCCAAAAAAAAAAAAAAAAAAAAAAAAAGGACAGCAGCTGCTAAACGAGGCAAAGAAGAACTTAAGTTTGGTTGGAGTCAATGAAAAAGCAGATATAAAATTATATATATATTCAAAGATGTCATGGCAAAAAATCCCTAGTAGAGAAAAAGGATTTGAAATATAGGTAAGTGAGGCATATAGTACACTTGATCTTAGCCAAAAGGCCGAGAAGCGATAAGTGAGGCATATAGAACTCCAATTATCCACAATAAAAATTTACAGCCAGGCAAATCATAGTCAAATTCCATAAATTCAACACAATAATATAATTGTAAAAGCTGTTTGAGAGAATAAATAAATCACCTACAAAAGAAAGCCCATCAGTGTCACAGCTGACTTTTCAGTGCAAACCCTCAAGTCAAGGAGAGATTGGAGAGAAGTATTTCAAACTTTAAAAGAAAATGACCTTCAACTGTAATTGATGTATTCTGCAATACTATCTTTCAAATGGATGGAGAAATAAGATGTTCTTTCCATGACAACAACTGAGGAAATTTATGATCACCAAACCAGCCCTCCAAAATGTTTTCAAGGACATCCTAGAAAGAAGTAACAAGGACTACAATTTCATGAACCCCAATGGAAGGAGTCCCCCAGGTAAGACAAACAATTAAACACAGGGAGGGAAAAATGGAGGGGGGCACAACAATAGGAAAATAACATGAAAAGGATAAGTCAATACATATCAGTTTTAACTATCAATGTTAATGGTCTCAATCACTAATCAAAAGATACAGACTGGTGGAATGGTACTGCCACAGAAAGACAGATTATCTAGACAAAGATTCAGCAATGAGATATTAGCCACCGGCCAAACTTTGGGAAAAAAAAAATGAGTTTAGTAGATGTCTATAGAGTTTTCTGTTTCCCAACATCATCCTACACATCTTCCACAGCTGCACATGGGACATTCTCCAAAATAGATGACATACTGGCTCAGAAAACATATTCAAGTAAATGCAAAGGAATTGAAATTATTTCATGTATATTACCAGGTCATAGTGTAACAAAATTGGAAATCAATGATAAAAGAAACCACAAGAACTTAATAAACACATGGAAAGTAAATAGCACCCTTCTGAACATCTGAGTCACAGATAAAACTAAAGAAGAAATTAGATAGTTTCTACAGTTAAAGGATAACAATACAACTTATCAGAATTTCTTAGACACAGTGAAAGCAGTCCTAAGAGGGAAATTTATAGCAATGAATACCTGTATCAGGAAAACGGAGAAAGAACAAATAGACAACTGAATAGTGAACCTCAAACTCCTAGTAAAAGAAGGAAAAGGTAAGCCAAAAGCTCATTCGATGGAAGAAATTATAAAGTTTAGAGAGAAGAAATTAGTGGTTTGGAGACTTAAAAGAAAAAACAAAGAATCAATACAATGAAGAATTGGTTCTTTGGCAGACTAAATCAGCAGACCCCCCCCTCGGGGGGGGGGTCAAATGACCAAAACACAGGGGTCGCCTAAAGCCATTCCGAATCATAACTGTAGCAAAATTACAGTTTTAAAGTAGCCACCAAAATTACTTTTTGGTTTGGGGTCACTGCGACATGAGGAACTGTGTTGCAGGGTCATGGCATTAGAAAGGTTGAGAACCACTGGACTAAAAAAAAAAAAAAAAAAAAAAAAAAAAAAAAAAAAAAAAAAAAAAAAAAAAAAAAAAAATTGACACCCTTATCAAAAAAGAAAGAAAGAAAGAAAAGGGAAAAATCTCAAAAATAAATCACAACAGACCCTGCACAAATCCAGATCATTTAAACCTACTTTGCAAACTTGTATTATAATAAGAGGAGAAGCACAGAAGAAATGGGCAGATTCCAAGATATATATGAATTCCCAAAGCCGAACTGAGCAGTTACAGAAATTTAAAAAAAATCAATAAATGAAATCAAAGTTGTAATTAAAAATCTACCAATAATAAAAAGAAAAATAAAAAAGAAAAGAAAAAATATCTAGGAATCAATCTAAAGAAGAATGTGAAAGACCTATATGTCAAAAACTACAGTACTTTGAAAAAGGAGATTGAAGCGAATATCAGAAAATGAAAAGATTGTCCATTGCTCTTAGGTAAGAAGACACAATATAGTGAAAATGGTCATATTTCCAAAACTACTATACAGATTTAATAAAATTTTGATCAAAATACCAATGACATATCTCCATGAATTAGAGAAAATAATCCTAAAATTCATTTGGATCAGAGGAAGCCTAGAATAGCAAAGGCAGTTCTGGGCAATAAGAGCAAGACAGTGGACATCCTGATCTCTGACTTGAAGTTATACTATAAAGTTATGGTAATAAAAACAACAGGGTACTAGAAAAAAAAAATCAGCCTTGAAGATCAACTGGACAAATTAGAAGAAGCTGCAGAAATGACACTACACATACTCAGCCACTTTAACTTTGACAAAAGTGCTAAATATATTCTTTGGAAGAGAGATAGCTTTTTTAATAAATGGTCCTGGAAAACTGGCTCTGCACATGCTGAAGATTAAAATTGGACCCATATCTTTCATCATACACTAAATTAAAAATGGATCAAAGACCTAAATATTAAAACAGAAACATTAAACCTACTGGAAGATAGAATAGGTGAAAAGCTTGAAGACACTGGCATAGGCAAAAACTATGAATAAAATCACAATGACACAGGAACTATCACAAAAAATCAACAACTGGGATCTCATCTAATTAAAAAGCTTTTTCATAGCAAGAGAAACTACCAACAGAGTGGAGAGACAACCCACAATATGGGAAAAAATGTTTTCCAGCTGTTCCTCAAAGCATTACTATCAGGAACATATAAAGAACTCAAAAAAATCAGACCTCATATTTAAAGATCTAATACCAAAAATGGGCATCTGAGAGGAATACATATAAACAAATACAAACAGAAAATAAATATATGAAAACATATTAAATATCGCTGGTCATTTGAGAAATGCAAATCAAGCAACACTGAGAGCCTATCTCACCCCAGAAAGAATGGCTATTATCACAAAATCAACCAACAACAAACACTGGCAAAGATAAGGGGAAAGGAGAATCCTTCTCCACTGTTGGTGGCATTGTAGACTGGTGCAACCATTGTGGAAATCACTGTGGAAATTCCTCAAAAAAATAGGATTGAAGATCTCATTTGACCCAGCTATTCTCCTTCTGGGCATTTTCCCAGAAGAATTAAAAACACTGTATCATAGTTTTTAGAAGCACAATTTGTAATAGCTGGTTCTTGGCAACAACCCCATTGCCCATCAATTGAAAAATGGATTTGAAAAGGTGCAGTCTTTTAATACAATGGCACTACTCAGCTATAAAGAAGGATAAACTGAAGACTTTATAGGCAAGTGGATGTAACTCAAGAACATACCCACACGTGAACTAAATCAGATGCATCTGTGTAAATATTATCTTAGTTCATTGAAAAGAAAGATTTGTGCTAATATTGTTTGGATAGTTAAATGCCAGTATGGTGCACCCTGGGTAACTAATTTAAAGATGACAATATAAAATGTATTAACCACTGTTACCCTCCTATTAGTCTTTTTAATCCATTATGTTGTTTTAAAATTTTATCTTTTCTTTACAATAAAGAAAATAACAAAAGATTAACTCACTGAAGTTTTCTCAGTGGAAAGAAACTGGCTGTCTAATAAAAATGTATTTGACTATAGAAATAATGGTAAGACATACATTAAAATGTAATAGTATTTAACTTGGGCAGTAGATTTAGAGATTGCCTCAGTTTCCTCAGGCTGCTGTAAGAATGTACTGTGCACTGTGTGGCTTAGAAGACAAATTTATTGCTCACAACGCTGGAGGGTAGAAGCTGGGATTAAGGTGTTGGCAGTGCCGTGTTCTTCCTGACTGGTGCAGGGCAAGCAAGGTCCTTCTTGCTTCTTCCTGGCTTCTAGGGGTCCTAACAATCCTCAGTATGCCTTGATTTGCAGCTGCAGCACTCAGATCTTTTTCTCTGTCATCCCATGGCGCCCACCTATGAGTCTTCAAAGTTCCCTTTTCCTATAAGGATGCTTATCATATTGGCTTTAGGGCCCACCCTAGTCTAGCATGACCTCATTTTTGATTACAGCTATAAATCACTACTTCTTTTCATATGTTCTACACGGACACGAATTGGGGGAGAAGCACTGTTCAATTCTGTGATGGATAAGAGAAGTTTCTTCTCCATAATTTTTATTTTATCTAGGTTTCGTTTTGCTATCTATACGTGCTACTTCTATACCAGCAAGAAGCAAACAAAGCCATGCAGTCTCTACTGCCAATAGTTTGTTCTGTTTTACATTTTGGGAAGGGCCCAGAGATGTCCTAGAACATATAGAAAAAGTTACTCATGGCAAGCATGGTGACTTGTGCTAAGAATCTCTATATTTCCCAGGCTGTACTGGAGAAACCAGGAGTATCAGCCATAACACCCAGGGGGAAAGTTTGGGCATTTCTCCTCAAGCCAGAGCAGAAGGTGGGGAACCATTCTGTCTTGCTGTGGAGTGGGCTGCTGTCTTCCTAGCTCAAGAAACATGAGGAGGGAGGCTGTACTTGGAAAACTGCTCTCTCTCTCTCTCTCTCTCTCTCTCTCTCTCTCTCTCTCTCTCTCTCTCTCTCTCTCTCTTTCCCCTCTGCCCCTGCATGTTGGATAAACATTCCCTGGGAGTCACACTGTTTTCACAGCTTCTCTCAGGTACGGGCCCATAGGATGGTGATTTCTTTCATGACAGCCACACCCCAGGCTGTCCTTTATTAGTCACAGCACATGCTGAGCTCAGCCTGCTTGTGTTCTCCTGATGTTCTGCACGTCCCACCATCCAGCGGTGCATGCTTACCCCTCCCCGGGGCTATTGGACAGAACAACATCTCGTGCAACACGTTCTAAAGGAGCAGCTGGGAATCAGGTTTAAATCTTGGCTTTTCAGTCCAACTCAGTTAAAAATCTTAGACCTTTGTGTTTATGGGTGCCAGAGACAGAAAGCAAACAAAGGACAAAGAAGGAGTCCTCAATGTGTTTCATTTAATCAAAAGTTCTGTTTGCTTTGAGTGGGATTTTTCTTTTTTTTTTTTTTTTCATTATGTTAGAGCATCATGTTCAGAGATTAAGACATTCAGTGGTCATTAAGAAACAGAATCACAACTGGTTCTTTAAAGGGGGAGAAAGGGGTGGGGGAGATAGGCGTTTTTTAAACAACTGTTTCTATTCCAAAAATGCTTGTAGGATGCCAATATCAAGTTTAGTCCCAAGGGACAGAGGCCCAGACTTTCATCCTTTTCCTACACAGCTATTTAACCCTTTACCAGAGTAAAGGACAACCAAAGGATTGAAAAGAAAAAGGAAAGGGAAGGGAAGGGAAGGGAAGGGAAGGGAAGGGAAGGGAAGGGAAGGGAAGGGAAGGGAAGGGAAGGGAAGGAAAGGGAAGGGAAGGGAAGGGAGTCTATCTAAAATAGACTCTACCTTTTATTAGAAGCTACCCCTTTCTGGCCACTCCTGGCCACCTTGTACTGAGTGCTCCCTGGGGACCCACAGGACTGAGTACTTTCATATATTTTTCTGTTCTATCTTCCCTGCACCTCTCTTATCACTGTTTCACAGGAAAGGAAACAGTGATTAAGAGAAGTTGAATAACTTGCCCCAAATCTCAGTCACAGGCATTTGGAGGGTAGGGGTGAGTGACTGAAAAGCCCATAATCTCTATCACTACGGCAAGCTGCTCTTAAACAGAATAACGTTTAGCAGTGTCCTCAGCAGAGGTTGACAGTCATAGGCATTCATAGCTGTGAGATGGATGTTGTTTCCTAGACCATTGTCAGCATTTGTTTGCTGTGTGGCTTTAAATAGCTCACTTAATTTTCAGTTTTGTGCATGTACTTATGGAGCACAGCCACCTGTCTTGGGGGCTGTCCTGTCATTTGGTGCTACCCCAAAGGCACCAACCAGAATGCCATAGTTTAGGCAGGCTCATGGTTCAAAAAAGCTGCAGAGTATATGCCCCAGCAACACCATGCTCTAGGTAGTCCAGACCCATATTCCCCGGCCAGCCTGGGTGTTCCCAGAGGTATTGGGCCCTGCCCAGGGCGTAGTGCAAACACAGGGAGGTTGGGAGCTTTCTAGGTCCTTCATTGTGACCAAAGATCCTGGGTGTGCAAGCCTCGCCTCATCCAAGTCGTGCCCTCCAGGTTCACCCCTTGAATACATTTACCATAGCACGTACCCTGTCAGGTTATAATCATTTTTCATTTGAATATGAAAAAAATAATAATCACCCACATTCCTGCAGCCCACAATTCACCAGTGCTAACATACTTGCTTGTTGTGTAACTATACTTCTAAGACACCATCGTAGACATAAGTACAATCATCAATTGTACTTGATTGCTTTGAAACAACCATTGCAAAATGTGAATGAGCTAAATCCCTATGACCAGCCTTACCAATGTGAATTCTTCCCTTTCCATTTAAAGATGGTTTTAAATCTGAGGTGTACTCCCACAACATATGGGATTTATTGTATGCATATTTTCTTTTAAATAGCACTGTGCTGCTTGTATCATTTTGCATTTTACTGTTGTCATTCAATTTATATTTGATACTTATCCATTTGGATGCATACAAATCTGTGTGTGTGTGTGCATGCACGCATGTGTGTGAACTGAACCCAGGGCCTTATATATGCTAGGCAAGTGATCTATTTACATGTAGCCATACGGCCCTATTTCAATTTTATTTTAAGACAAGGTCTGGCTATATAGCTCAGACATTCTGTAAATTTGCGGCCCTTTTGCCTCAGCCTCTGGAATAGCTGGGATTACGGGTTTGTGCCACCACACCCCAAAGTTTATTCCTTTTAATAGTACTCTACTGTGTGGCTATGCCACATTTTACTTGTAGAGGAATGTATCTGAATTCAACCTTTTTTGGTGTTATGAGCTTGGGACTAGCGCCCTGCAAGGTCTGGGAAACCCGGTTCTTCTCCATGGGAACGCGCTTTCCAGCGCTGCACAGCACACTGCGTGCTCTGCGATGCTTGGCAGCCTTTGCCCGTGTCTCCTCCATTCATTCTTTTAATAATATTAATTCAATGCCTACAGAATGCTGAGCATTGTTTTGAGGCTTCCCTTGCATTAATTCACTTAGTCCTACAAGAAGTCCTAAAAAAGCGCAATTTTCACCGCTCCTATTTTTCAGAGGAAAATGAAAGCGGGGAGTGTGGAGCTGATCCCTCGGGGAAGGTCACACAGTCCAAGCTGCGCAGCCTCATCTGAACCCAGCGGTTTGGGTCTTGGGTCTGGGCGCTGGGCCATCACGCTGAGTCTGCCTACCTTCAACCCTCTACTGTCTTCCACTCTGCCACGAATCCAGAGAGCAGGACCACAGACAGCCACTTACTTTGCTGTAGTGTGTGGCCTCCAGCAGGAGCTCAGTACTGCTCTGGTTATACCTTTACTCATTGTCCTAAACTTTTTCTAATCAACTTTCCCTCCTATCCTTGCCTGAGATTTCTTTCCCTTTGGAAACATCTTCTTTCTGTCTTCTTATGACATTATGACACCTCCTCTAGGCTTTGAAAAAGCTTACCGCAGATAGGCACATCACAGATATATAAAGAGGAAAGCTTTATAATATATCTTAATTAAGAATATATATATGAAAGGGCAAAGGAGTTGGAATGTTTTAGGCCCCCAAGAGGCCCAGACTTGCAACCCTGTCGGTCTAGAACTAACAGCAGGCTCTTCTCGGTTCATACATTCAGCAGAGTACTTCTAATTCTGTCTTTCGGCCGTCAGGCACGTAGGCAACTTCCTTTTATAAAGTTGGTGCTTGTAACTAAACAGGTGCATATTTGAGGAAATGCAAACCAATCCCCACAGCCAAGGAGATGCGGTTGATAAGGGAATCCCCACCCCGGTTTCAGTTACTGGCCTCAGCCTACACTGGCCCCCACGCCCCCACCCCCGCGGCCGCCCTCCTTCCCACCCCTTCACCTTCGCTTTTGCGAGCAGCTGGTTGAAGGAAACACACACAGGGGTCAAGGAGAAGGTTAAGCTCCTGCCAGGGAAGACCATGAGCGAGTCTCATCCTGTCCCTCACCTTCTGCCCGTCTTCAGGGCAGGCGGGCAAGAGTGGGGGGTGCAGCCTGGGAAAGGCGAGCTTTCAGGGGGATACACCAAGGGGTTGTGGGTGAGACTGTGCAGTGCCGCGGGCGCCGGAAAGGGGATAACCCAGGTGTCACCTCCCGGGGCAGCCCTGCAGACAGATCCGGTTGTGTGGGGTTGACCGCTGAGGTGACCCCGCTGACTCACGCCCCCGCTACGTGCGCTGCGAGCCGGGCGGGACGCGCGGTGCCGCTGGAGACCAGGACCGCGCCCGCGCGCGCGGTCATGGATTCCTGCTATGCTCCCGGCTGGCCTTGAGCCCGACGTGCCGCGCCCTGGCGGGACTTTACCCGGGGCCTGGCAGCTCGCCCGCTCGCGGGGCCGCCCTGCTGGCGATTTCGATGTCTTTGCAGCTTTCTGGTTGCAACGGGTCTGTAATCTTTGATCCGAAGCAATAGCAGCAGGCAGTTTCTTAGGGGTAGCAGAGAGCAGCGAGAGTTGCATTAGAGCTGCGTGGGCGCTTGGGCGCAACGCGCTACCTCGCCGTGGTCCATGGGGGAGTCCACGAAGGCTCCGGCCCGGTCTAAGGTTTGCATTTATGGCCTATTACGTCGGGGAAGAACCATTTAGTGTTACCACCATTTTAACCTCAGTTGATCCCTAAACAGCCTTGTGTTGCGGGAAGGCCCTTGCACTTAGGTCTTTCATCTGTTGATAGTGAAAAGAATATTTCACTATAATTTTTATAGAGAGAACTGGACTCTTGGACAATCAGTTTTATTGCTGACACACCCTACTTCAGTGATGCCCCCCATTGCCTGTGTTTATCAAAATGACAATTAATTGGAGGATGTGTTAAATTTATTTTATTTTATTTTATTTTATTTTTTTGTCTTTTTGAGACAGGGTCTCGCTATGCAGTTGAGGCTGGTCCTGAGCTCACTTTTGTAGCCCAGGCTGGTCTCGAACTCGCATCAATCCTCCTGCCTCAGCCTCCCGAGTGCTGGGATTACAGGCGTGAGCCACCACGCCCGGCTCAAGATGTGTTAAATTTAAATGTGTAAAATCTTCCCACTGTTTTCTGTAACTCTGAATCTGCTGGTGGGTTTCAATGGGCTCATCCACACTTGCAGTAAAAAGTGTTCCCTGAATAGCTGGCCAGCTCTCAGCACCACGTGGCAGCGGGCAGCTGGTGAGGCCGAGCTCACCTTGTCTTCAAGGGTTGTTATGAGACTCTAAATGAGCATGGAGTTTTCCCGGATACTGTGGCCGTGGGGGAAGTGAGATATGGGATGCTTATCGTTGGTTAGGGATACTGGGGGTGAGGCAAAGTGCAAGACCCTGCCCACCTCAGAAAAGTCCGAGTCAGCCATGTTTGATCAATTAGGGAAGCCATGGAGAACGCAATTTCTAAGGCGGCTCAAGGAATAAAAATGAAACGGAGTTAGAAAAGTCTCTCCCCTACTCCTTGTTCTTTGTACTTCAGTCTGTTCTTTTTTGTAATCTAAGACTTGGAAAACTCTCTTTCCCCATCCAAGAAAGTCAAAACAACCCAAACAAACAAAACAAAGAAACAATAGAAAGAAAAAAAGGAGGGATAAATTAGAAAAAAATACTCTCAAAGTAGGTAAAAACTAAAAGGCCTCTAGCATAATTTAGCTCTGTGTTTGTGAGGACAATATGTAATATGTCAATTTTCAAAGAAAAGAAAGTGGAAAAGAAAAAAAAAGTAATGTTGATTTAGAAGGGTTAATGTTTAATTGTTTGATCAATCTTATATACCTATATGTATTAATCTAAACCAATGATGACCAATGATGAAAATATGTAATATAACCATTGTTAAATTTAAACAATAAAAAATTGAGACTGGAAAAAATATAAAAAAATAAAATATTGATCACATTTCTTAGAAAAAAAAAAAACTTAGCTCTGTGTGTACAGTCTAAATCCTGTCACCTCCCACTGTACATGAAGGCAGAATTTCTGACTCTGTCAATACACACTTGCCCATTAAACTTTGTCTTTAATCCTTTTATTGTCATTTTAAGAATGTATTAACATGCTTTGTCAATAGTGCCCTTATTGGAAGTTTAGGTTGTTTTCATGGGTTGGGGGCTCTAAGCAGTGCTCTTATGATTATTTTTGCATGTAAATATTTGACCACTTTATTAGTGGTCTACTTAGCATGAATTTCCTGAAGTAGAATTTTCAAGTCAAATGATAACATTTTCATGACAAGCTCTCATGATGAGGAGCAATTTTCAGGAGTGCAGGGACTCCCCCTTGCCTCCGTGTTTCTCCATCTCCCAGTCTAATCAGGACTTGCTTTTCCACATGCACTGCTGAATGACTGTGGGCTGGAAAGAATAACTGTCCCCAGTAGCAGAGCTTGCCTAGGAAATACTAAAACCAAAGAGGGTGTTTTATCCAACTTTTTCTAACCAGCTGGCACTGATCAATAATGTGAATTTAAGGGATCCCACAGGATTTATCTGGCAACTTTTCTTGGCAAAACAATGGGATTTGTTAAAAAAAAAAAAAAAAAAAAAAAAAAAACCCTGCCTATCTACAGTATTAGTTTATAATGCTTAATTAGGGTAACCACTAGGTACTCCCTTTTTCTAGAACCTGGGGAGCAAAAAAGAAAGAATGAGAAAACTGACTTGTCTTTCCTCAGGGTCCTAAACTACAAATTTCTCTGCTGGTATGTACTCTCACCCAGTGTAGTGGCTTGGGGTTTTACAAAGGCAAATGATATAATACAGAACACATTTCATAAGATTATTTTATAATGAATCACTCAAAGTATCATATATCATGCGTATAGGAAATCTGTCCTCATGCTAAAGACCAGACTTCAACTGAGGGCCTGGATTCCACAACAATGTCCCACATGAGTCCAGCTGAAAACCCAGAGCTCATAGCAATACCTCCTACAAGTCCAACTGGAAGTCTAGAGCCCATGTCACTGTCTCTTTGGGCCTGTTTCATGAAAGGCCCAAAGGTCAGGGGTAGAAGCTAGAAAGTCTTTGCCAGTGGAATGAAAGATCTATGTTAGTAGGCTGAAGGACTGAAACTGCGGCCAGGAAGCAAGGTTCAAGGTAAGAACCAGAGCTTCCTCAAAAAGTACTGCAGCAATCCTCAGCAACAGTGAGGTTGTGAGCTCCCAGACAATGAGAAAAGTTGAGTTCCCATCAGGAAAGCCAATTTGGCAAGCTTCTCCAGCAGACCAAGCAGTGCACCATCTTTCCCTCTGGAGCCAGGAAACAATGCTCAACATGAGGATCAGAGCTCCCCAAAATGAACACTGGCCATCCTCAGGGACAGATATGTCCCAAGCTCCTCCTCCATTGAGAACAATCAAGTTCACCAGGAAAGCCAGCATGATGAGGTCCTCCAGCAGAGTAGCCCAAGAGAACTAGCAGCTTCCAATAGCTCCAGCAGTCTAGCATCTTCTTCAAACAGCATCCCTAACAGTCTTTCCATAGCTTCCTAGTTCTGTCTTTTATGCTGCTGGCAACAGTCCTCAGGTAGATCTCCTACACCCAGAACCATGCGTGTTCAGTTTAGCTGGGTGTTACAAGTTGAACACAAGCTGGCAATCCACCACACCTAGTATATTAGTAGGCGCAATTATGATTTTTAAAAATATATCCTGGTGATATTGCTCTTATTCTTTTGCAATGAGTATTGCAAAACTAAAATACATATAGTTTTTTCAGTCATTTATAGTTCTGCCACTGCAGTTCATGAATGTTCCTTATAGTTCCCTTGCTAATATTGTATATGATCATTGTTACAACTTTAGTGATTTAATGGGTTAAAAATGGGATCACTTTTTGCATACTTTATGAACTAATCTAGGCTGTTTTTTGTTGCTGTTGTTGTTATTCATTTGTTTCACCACTGAGTTTAATCCAGGGCCTTGGGCATGCCAGCCAAGAGTTTAACACTAAGCTAAACCCTAAGCCACTAGCTTGTACTTTTTGATGTAAATGCAGTTATCATATTTTGATTTAGTTATCTATTATGGCCTTATTGAATTTTCTTGTCAATTTGCATGACTCTTTTATACAAAAAGACTATTACAGAGTAAATTCTTTATTTGTTTGGAGCTTTGGGCAGAACCAAGTGTCTCATGCCTGCTAAGTGTGCCCTCTACCACTGACACCCCTAACCCCTCTTCATAATATTTTCTAAGTAAAGCAATGCAAGGAAGATCTAATGCAATGCATATTTTGATGTGTGAACATTTTGAAGTAGTTGTGTGTTTATATCACTCACTTATTAGAGGTGTTCTAAGGTGAGATAGGTAATTTCTTTTTTTCTAGCCACTGGAATAAATAAGCAGAGCCTCTTGGGAGGTATTGCAATGTCTGGTGAGAAGCTGGCCTAGTGGTCTGTATTTATTTATTTATTTATTTATTTATTTATTTATTTATTTATTTGAATTCAGGGTCTCTCTATGTTAGCCAAGCTACCCTGAAATGGGCAGAAGCAATAAACCTGCTTCAGCCTCCGAAATAGCTAAAACTGCAGCACTCAAACATAGCAATCTTTAAATTTCCTTTAAAACTTGAGAATTTATGATTCTATGACTTGTCAAAGGACATAGGACTAAATATTTTTATTACTCTATAAGAATCCTACAGAAGTATAACTAAGGGAACCAAAAAGTGATTTGCAAAAGCATTGCTTTAATTTATACCTTTAAAAAAAACAAGGGTGGCTGAAGAGTATAAATGTACACAGCATTGCTAGACTGTCCTAGCCCTTTGGAATTTATTTACCAAAAATGAACATACATTTCCACTGAACATTTTTACATAAAAAGCAATGATTTTGCAACCTTTTTATAGTTCATCTTTTGATCTGTCATAAAATAAAGCCTAAAACTTGTATTTTTATATTTATTTATTCTTTATTATGTATTTTTGTTATTGTGAATTATTGCATATTTATGTACACATAACAATAAATGGTTGGGTGTCAATGGGTAAGTTTTAGGATTCTTTTTAAAGATTGCTTCTTAATGTAATTCTTGTAGGTATCAGCTCCACTGTGCTGTTTGTGTCAGTTGTGTACGTGTGTATGTGTGTGTATATGTGGTATTGGAAATTAAACTTGGTGAGTGCTAGGAAAGCACCCTGATGCTAGTTAGATCCCCCATCCTTTTCTATTTAATTTTGAGACAGGGCTTTACTAAGTGGAATGGACTGTGATCCTCTTGCCTCAGCCTTCTGAGTTGCAGGGATTATGAGTACCTGGCACTGTGCCGGTCTCCTATGTAAATTTTTATTGTGGAATTCCTTGGTTCCTGCCTCTTAACATTTAAGTCACATAGACTATCGATGCATTTATATCTAACATGCAAGCTGTGTTCTGAGCTGTGTAGCATGTAAACTACAAGGTTTGTGGGGAGGCAAGTGGAACCTGGCCCTGATGTATCCTTAGAGTTTAGGTATTCTATACAATCTTCATTGAACTGAATTGATTATAACAAATTATATGTAAAAACTGGATATGAAAATGTGAAAGACTGTAGATATATTTATTTTGCATCACAGGAAATTGAATCCAGGGCCATCATACTAAGCTACAGCCCCAGCCCTTTTTTATTTTTATTTATTTATTTTTTTGAAACAGAGTCTTACTAAGTTTTCCAGGCTGGGTGCAAACTGCCTACCTTAGACTCCCAGAGTGGAATTATAGGCATGTGCCACCATGTCCAGGGGAGGCTGAGAATGCTGCTTGAGAAAGATAAATGGTTTGGTCTTCTTCTAAGGCTAGACACTAAGCCAGCATTTCGCATTCTTTGCCTCACAGCTACATTGAGAGTTGTAATTCTCACAACTGCACTGATAGTTTTTCTGTTTTTGCTTTGTTTTACACTGGTGGAATCCATGAATCAGAGGGGCTAGTTAACTCACTCAGCCAGAATGGGTAGGCCTGGGATTTGCTCTCAGTTCATGTCAGGTGGAAAATCCAGGCTCTGTTTTCCCAGCTGGAGTGCCTAGAACAAGCAACCTAACCTTAACTGGGTACTGCTGAGAAGGGAGGTTGTGTTACTCAACCTAGAAAGCAAGGAGAGACACCTGAGGATAAAAGCAGAGTTTATTTGAGCCAAAACAAGGATGGCCACTGTGGTACAAAACACAAATTCTGGTTGTATGTAAGTGCTCCTCCTATTCATCTCTGGCATCCAGCTTTTTATAGATTAAAAAAATTACAGCAAACTGGTATTGGTCAAGAAGAAACTAGCACAGGACATTAATGGGTGATTGCTAACGTATGTTGTGCATTCCAAGTAAGACTTATGATAGCAGGAATGAGTTTCCATTAGGTTTTTTATTATCTTTATGCCATCAGAGTCCACAGAAACCTGTCATACTAGATCAGTGATCTAAATGACTGAGGACTGATGTCTCTTATTACCCCCACACTATAGAATTTTGTGATCTCCATTCTTGTGACATTGCAGATCTTTTCTTGTTTCTTCTTTTGGATCAAAATTATTCTCTGAAAAGCATTGGTGATTAATAATTTTGAAGATCAAAACCTGAAGGTTCCAGTTTGTTGAGAAGGCTCCTTGCTAGGTAGCCAGGTCTCTTGGAGAGAAAGAGAAGGCTGTAGTTAGGCAACTAGGGCCAAAGTGTAGGTAGCAACACAGGCTCTCCTAAGTGTCTGAGGCCCTACTCACGTAGGTGTGATAGATTGCTGAATATTGTCCAGTCATTGGTCCACCATAATTTTACTTTTTCCTACAATTTTGAAACTTTGGCATATACAAATGACAGGCAAATTAAACATGACAAAAACAGAACAGGCAAGGATAGTCAATAAAAGAACCATTTGAGAGTCTGATCTCAGTAGTATCCCTAGTCCCAATATCATATAGCAAATGTTACATTTCGGACATCAGGAATATAGCTCCGTGGTAGAATGCTTGCCTAACATGAATTTGATTTTTAATATCATACACACAAACAAAGTTTGAGTCTTGGAGCTCAAGTTGCACTTAATAAGAGGTGCTTAGTAGAGGGTTTAAGGCAGAGAGGGAGGCACTGGTATCAATTAGAGCCTGGTAAAATTAGATCTAATTTGAATAAATGCCCCTTTCAAGGAATTTAAGGATGAGGGAAAGTAATTACTTTGCTTATCAGAGATGAAGATCTCATCGGATTCTTACCTACAGGAATTTGAGTCCCTGGATTTAGGTTGAAAAAAAAATGTCACAGAAACCCACAAGTTTTTTCTTAAACACTTCATCCTATCATGTTTTCATTAATTCTTCCCCTGACTTGGACAGAATCTTGGACAATTTTGTTTTTCCCTCTCTTTTTCATTTTTATTTTTGAGAATTAAGTGAACTATAATATATAGAGTCCAGTGCTTATAGGATTTCTAGAAATCTTTGTGTCTCTTCATAGAATCTTTTCTTTCTCTGTATGTGTATTCCTATCTTTCTGTATTTAACATACTTTTTTTTTTTTTTTTTTTTTTTTTTTTTTTTTTTTTTTTTTTTTTTTTTTTTTTTTTTTTTTTTTTTTTTTTTTTTTTTTTTTTTTTTTTTTT
>PVJA010030686.1:0-25589 GCA_004027025.1 Myocastor coypus
CCCTGAAATCAGACTTATTGACAATTTTCACAGAGCATGTACTACAGAGGAAGAAGCTAGTGGAATTTTTTATAGAATACAAATGAAAATTTTATATTTCATAGGGAAGACTTCAAGTCCAGAATCTAAAAGTTACATTGACTGTTTGTGACAAGATATCTGGTTCCATCTGAAATTCTTACTACATTCTGCAGTATTTGAAACCTATGCAGAACCTATGTAGAACTGAACACATGTGTATTAATATGCTTCTCTGATGTAGTCTCATGCTATTTAAATATCTGGGGTCTGTTCTTCACAGATACGCTATTAAATTTTCTGGATGATAGAGAGTTTCTCTTTGTAAACTCCCAGCCGTGCCCGCGTGATGCAGTGATATCCCTGCCACCCGTGCCCGTGCGATGCAGTGATATCCCTGCACGGGGTTTCCTGTAGGGAAATGAAGGGAAAGTGAGTCTGGACTCCCACCCAGAGCCGCGGCTCGTACCGGGCAGGCGGTCTGGGAACTGCCCTGTGTTCTTGGATGCTTAGATCTGTAGCCTCAATTTCAGCCTCTTGAGCATATTCCTAGCGTAGGGAACAGCGTTTCTCCCTGCCCCAAATAAAGCAGGGTAATAGATCTCATTGGCTCCAGGAAGAGAAATAAAAAGGATTAAATGCCATCCCCACTGCTGAAACCTTAGCAAATGATGGTCATAAGCCAGGACCCATGCTGTAGGGTGCTGACCACTCAGCTGCTCCTGCCACCTCTCTGTCCCTGGAACATCAGGGCACCTGCCGCATGTTGGGGTTAAGCGGAGGGCAAGAGCAACTGCAGTTGAGCATTGTACCCAACTGGGACTAAAGAGAAAACACATCCTTATGGTGGGCTTCTTCCTACTGAATTTTCTATTTTTTTTAACTGTATTTTTTTTAAAATTTTCTATCTAATTTCCATACAAGTAAAATGCAATGGAACATAGTAGGGTAGGGGCAGTTTTGGGTTTAGTAGAATATATTTTGTGAACATCTTTTATATTTATGTGTACATTTGGCTAGCATTAACAAGAATTTATACAGTTTATATACCTGCTGCATATTTTTATATATAATGTTATCTCTTCTCCATAACCTTGTGAAATAGTTATTATCTCTTCAAAAGTGTCTTCATGGCCTCTTGCCTGGGCAGAATACAGATGCAGTTGAGCACTGGTGGTCGGATCTGTGATTGTCTCCTCACCTCTACTGATAGAGAGCTGTCTCCCTTATTTGCTTAATCATTTGCCCAGCAAACAAACCAGCCTGCTTTGTGAGAGCTTGAGGAAGCTCCAGCATGAGTTGGTCCAGGCCTCCTGGCTCCGAGTCAGTGGAAGGAGTTACGTCAGGAAAGGGGTAGCCGGCCACAGGTCACAGAGTAAGGCGCCTACTCAGACTCTTCAGAGAGGCTGTGTCTCAGCTCTGTGGTGAAAGCCGGCATGCTCACCGCAGTAAGTCAGAAGGAGGAGCCGAGAGTCTGTGTAGGTACAGGTAAGTGGAAAGCAGAGAGGAGTATTGTGGAAACCCAAACCCAGTAAGAGAAGCCATATTTCTAGTTCAGGGAACCAAACAGACAAGTAGGTAGGGTTGAAAAAGAGCTCTCTCTCTCTCTCCCTCTCTCCCTCTCCTTCTCCCTTTCCTTCTCCCTCCCTCTCAGGTCAGATCCGGGGATCGAACTCAGGACTTTGCACTTGCCAGGCAGGCACTTGTGCCCCTGAGCTATCTCTCCGGCCCCTAGGATAGTAACTGTCATCCTTTCTGATGGGAGGGCAGGAAAGCGCTCCACTGGTCTCTGGAACAGGAGGATGCCACGGACGGCAGCCTGTGGGTGACATAGCCACCACCGCAGTGGCCCCTAAGTGACTGTGCGCCGACCATTCTCCTCGGGTGGAGAAGATGCTGTGTGCACGCTAGCTTGTGGGCTCCGTGGCTGTAGCAGCGGAGGGCACAGCCTACAGACAGCAGATGTCAACTGAAAAGGCACTGTGGCTTTAGAGCACACCGTGTGATTTGCGCTGTGACTGATGTGAGCTTTCTTTCGGAATTCTCCTGTACATCAGCATTATGGTCTGTCCCTTCAGAAGAACCGTGACAGTCAAGTCACCCAGAGTACATTTCAAATCTTCAGGCTTCTATTTTCTTATCTGTAATGTAAGATTTCATCAGTTTACCTGGTGATAATTAAAAGAGATGAGAATAAAGCACATAGAATAATACTTGGCAGGCCATAGCAGCCTAATACACAACAGCTAACTGGAATGGTATAACTGCCAAACACCCACTGTTGCCACCGCCACTACCACAGCCACCACCACCACTACCACCACTGCTGCCACCCCACCACCACCACCACAGGAGAACACAGACTATGTTTCCCAAGTGGGGGTGCTGTCTGAATTCTGACCTCTATGAACAGCCGGAAATGAGGCACCTTGGCCTCTGCTTTTCTCGCCCCAGGTGACCATGCAGCATATGAAGAGCAAGAAGATCTTGGATTTTGCAGCAAACACAGCATTGTCTCAGATCCCAGCAGGCAGAGACCTTGTTTGTGAGCTTCCTGTAATCAAAGAAGGGCAACCTGTTTTTCCAGGTATCTTATTAATATTCAATAATGGATATGTCTATGTCATATTTAATCTCGCAGCTGCTTGAGTTTATTTCTGAACTATTGCAGAATGCTTTTTCCTGCTTCTAAGGGAGTTATTTTACCCATCGAGAAGTGACTTTCTCGTTGCCACAGCATGAATCATTGGTGGATTTGGGATTAAACGTGTCTCAGAGTGGTTCTTATGGTCCAGCTGCTGTCACAGAGGCTGGGGCTGGGAGAGCTAAGGAATCTCACGGCCTTGTCTCTTCTGGCTTTGTTGGGATTAGCCCGGCACCTCATGCCATCACTCACTTTGAGTTTATTCCCTCATCAAAACTGGGATCATGGGCAGGCGAGATAGCTCAGTGGTCTAAAGCGCCTGGCTAGGCAGGCTCACGCAAGCCCAGGGACCGAGGTGTGCCCCCAGCACCGTGCACTGTGCCAGCCCCATCCCCAGGGTGGGTGGAGCCGGCCACAAACAAAAACAAAATACCTTGCACTGTTTTAACTTTAAGCATCATATACAGAAATCCTCTCTCTAAGGTACTAAGAGTAGAATGTCCTGTGTCATATGAAGAAGATCCTTTTGAGGAATCTTTTATTCCTCCTTTGGAAAAGCTGTGAAGTGCTGTGCGTTTGTTAGCGCTGTGAGATGCTCATTTGCAGCTAAAATCCCAGGTCAGAAGTCTCCCAGTGTGTGCAGGAAGCCCGGAGGGCAGGGAATGCGGGGTGGTGCTCTGCAGTGTGGCTCGAGCGCGCGACCGGTTCTGTGTGTGCGCTTGCACTGACGGATGTCCTCTTGCTCTCCACACGGCCCTACAGTAGTGCGATACCACGTCGACGTCTACACCGGGCAGCTGAGGCAGGCAGGGACAGAGGCTGAGGTCTCGCTCTGTCTCTACGGACAGCGGGGCGACTCTGGCCTCAGGCTGCTGCGCAAGTCGGACATGCCAGTGAGATTCCAGAGAGGACAGGTGAGTCTGTGTAGGGGACTCTGTCAGCCTCTTGCCAGCCTCCCTGATCACAGTCACAAGCGACTGGAAATCGGACAGGGGCCTGAAACTCTTCCGGTCTAGTTTTAGGGCATCTTTAACATAACTGCCCTGACCTGACTCCAAGGTATTTTTTGTTTTAGAAGCTATTCTTAAAAGAAAAATGTGACATTCTAAAACCTATAGTGAATAATAGAACAGAGAAAAATGCATTAAAAATTAGTGATAGTGTAAGGAAAGGAACAAACCTTGTTGAAAAGATATCACAGAAAATACATATGAACACGCTCTGTCAGGATGGAAAACTACAAAGCATTGTTCTAAAATGCCAGGTCGTCCAAGGATCACATCTCAAAGCCAACTTCATCATATTTAGTTTAAAAAGTCCTCATTATTGTCTTTGATCCTTTTCACATAGATTCCTGCTATGTTTTTGCTATTTGGGGTAGATATCCCATTATGTGGTTAACTGTCAGTGGTGCTTTGGTGACCATGCAAGGAAGACCCTCTTGGAGGGTTCAAATTAAGGAACAGGAAGTTGTTGCTGAATGACAGCTTGAAGGAAAAGAACTCCTTACACTAGTGGGCGAGTGCTGTTTCTCAGGGCTGTGGATGTAGTTTATGCAATATCACAAAACATCAAAGATTGTACACCACTCAGCATTCTGCCACTGTAGATTACACAGGAGTTTTCACTTGAATGAATAGGAAGAAGTCTGCTCTGATGAGACAAAGGACAGGGACACTGAGTCTTTACTTTTACTGGTGCTGTGGCCTGGACTGTGAGCAGCTCCCAAAGTCTTGAGTGTTTGGAGGCGGGCTTTGGGCTGTGGCCTGGACTGTGAGCAGCTCCCAAAGTCTTGTGTGTCCGGAGGTGACCTTTCGGCTGGTGCTGTGGCCTGGACTGTGAGCATCTCCTTAAGTCTCACATGTCTAGAGGTGACCTTTGGGCTGGTGACAGAGTGTAGGGCACTGGCGTCATCTGTGAGGTTACCCAGTGATGCGCTCGTTCACTAAGTGGACTGCCAGGCGTAGGACCTGGTGGGAGGTGAGTCACTGGGAATGTGGCCTCAGAAGTGGGCTTCCCTTCTCTCTCTGCCTCTCAGCTGCTGTGGATTGAGTGCAGTGTCCTCTGCAGGGCCCTGCTGCTGGGCTGCTTCTAGTGTGGAGCTAGCCAACCATGGAATGAGTCCTGTGAACACTGCAGCCAAAATAAATTCATGCTCCTTAAGGCAAGGGGCGCCAGGTGCTTTGTCCCAGCCGTGAGACTCTTACAGAAGCTGAATATCACAGAGGCATGATTGCTGCTGAGCCTCTGCCTGGCCATGTGGCTCAGAGGCCTCTGGACTGCCTAGCGGCTTTTCAGATATAGAGAACGGCTAGATGGCTGCACACAGAGGTGGGTGGGCGGCTCTGGTGGGAGCTCAGAAAGCCGAAACGCTGATAGGAATGTGGAAGGTAAAGGTCAAGCTCCTAGGATCTCAGTTCGGAATAAAGAATCCATTGTCAGTTGTCCTAGGGGACAGGGGTTTGTGCTCTCTTAGAAAACGTGTCCTCATTTACCTGTGTCCTGCAGCTGTGACATGATGAAGGATAGCGTGGTGGGTTAACTCGTCCGATGGAGAAACTCTCAGGATGGCCTGATTGCTCAGGCTGTGGCCTGAGTGCTGTTGGTTCCTTTTAGCCAGATTTAGCATGAGAATCAGGGGCAGAAGAAAGAGCGGAAGTAATTGCAAGCTTCTAGTCAGGCTTATGAGGAGCTGCACGTAAAGGGGGGCCAGAGGACATGTGGCTGCTGAGAAGCTGAGCACTGCTGGGCTGCGGAGATAGCTCAGTGGTCTGAGCACCCGCCTGACAAGGGCAAGGACCTGGGTTTAGTGCCCAGTGACACATGCTGTGCTGGGCTCCCCCTCCATGCCCACTGAGACCAGACTTAGTGATGAACGCCTGTACTGCCAGCACGGAAAATGTGAGGCTCAGTATGAGTTGGGCTGTGCTGTGAGACCCTGTAACAAATACATAAATTAAAAAATCAAGGTTAGTACTATTTACTAGAAAGGAACCTACTTTGTAGGAGGACAAGCAGAAAGCTGCCTTGACGGCATCCGAGATGAGGAAGAAGCCGCCCACCGCAGGTTCCAGAGTGTAACACTCCTTCGCAAGGACTGCTGTAGAAGGCTGTCCAGGCTGATCTGGTCAGGGCACCCAGGGAGTGTTGCCCCAAGTCCAGCCTTGCAGGCGCTCAGAGGCCGCTGATGCAGTGGGCTGAGGCTGCCAGGATGGGGCCTGAGCTGCGGCAGACTTTGGCTGTGAAGCCGACCTTCCAGACGTGCAGAATGAGGGAGGCGTGGGGCCTTGGAGGCTTTCACCCCAACTTCAGAGTTAGGCCTGGGAAGCCTAGCAGCGTACCAGTTGGAGGGCGATGCCTAAAGCTGCGAGATGAAAGCTGAAGGTACAACACCAGTAAGCAACGTTTATACTATATTTTAAAAAGCTGAAGGTACAGTGGAAACGCGAAGCAGCTGGAGCCACCGGGCTCACGGATCTTCTCTGCTGGGGAAAGCTGCAGCTCAGAGTACTACCAGGTCATGAGACAGGCCTTGTGGGGTGCAGCCAGCCAGGTGGCAGAGCCAGGCTGCTCACAGCTGGAGCTCACCTCTGCCAGCCATGTGCCCGAATGCCAGATACAGATTTAGCATTACTCTGCTGGGTTTTGGTTCCCTTTAGTCCACTTCCTTTTGTGACCTTATTCAAAGGGGAATGTTTATCTTGTGCTGCTATATGTTGGAAGCATTTTACTTCTTTTTACTTTTTGCAAAGACTTATAGCTAAGATTTCACCTTGGTCCGAGAGACTTTGATTTCAATTTTTTCACACTGCTGCTAGAACTGTTAAGGTAGGCAACTCCTAGAGGTAGACTGTATATATATTTCATATAGATGCAGTCTATCGTATGAGCTTTGTGGGGACAGGGGAAGAATGTTATGGTCTATGTCCTGAATGTGCCCACAAGTACCACAGTTCAGAGGCGGGGGTCTGAAAGGTGATTGGATCATGGGTACTGGCGTCATTGGTGGATTCACTCTGATGAGGTTAGTGACTGAGCATGGGGCGAGGAGCTGTTGTCCCACGAGTGGACTGAAGGAGTGTGTTCTCGTCCCTGCTCCTGCCTGCTCTCGCTGCTTCCAGGCCTCCATGCAGCCCGGGCCCTTCCTCCACCTGGCCCTTCTGCTCAGGCCCCATCCTGGCAGCCTCACCCCACTGCATCAGCGGCCTCTGAGCGCCTGCAAGGCTGGCCATGGGCACAACCTGCTAAGAGCCATGAGCTGAAATGAACCATCCTTCCTTTAACGTGTGGGTGTTGGGTATTTCATAGCAGTGTTAACAGAACGACTGATACAACAGGTGAAATTCCTGGAGCGGAAACTAAGTTGATATTATTAATATTCTAAGTGATCAATGACACGATTCTCTGACATACTAACTTGGCGTCAGACTTCTCCCTCCCACCTTATGATGAAGAGTGAAGGCCTCATCTCTCCTGGCCGTCTGCTGTCCCGCCACATGCAGTATGCGGTGGCAGTGCTGCATCACGTGAAGTCACCAGGCTGACATGCCACGACTACGTCGTTTTCATGCTTTTCTTCCGTCCATCGTTATGTACATCATTGAACAGATACTATATGGAAATTAAAATTGAGTAGGAGCTGTAGCTGCAGTGAGTGCATAAAGACCAGAAGTGTGAACTTAATGGTATCAATTGGAAAGGGTAGTATTAGAAATATGAAAGTGCTTTTCCCCCTTGTTCTTTTAAAATTTTGCACTGCTAAGTCGAATGTAGAATATACAAATTTGACATTTCTCAGTGCATAGTTTTACCAACATGGTTTGTTAAAAGGACAATATTTCTCCAGTATATATTTTTAAATTTTATATAAAATAAATCCATGTCTGAGGATGCAGGGTATTGTTTCTGTGTCTTCCATTGAACTCCGGTGGGTCTATCTGTCAGTTTTTGTGCCGATATCATGCAGTTTTTGTTAGTGTAGATGTAAGGGGTCACTTGAAATTAGGAGTTATGATACTTCTTGCTTTGCTCTTTTTGTTCAGGATTGTTTTCACTATTTTGGGTTGTCTCTAGTCCTGAATAAATTTTAGAATTTTTTTGTATTTTGTGTAGAGTGGTGTTGATATATTAATAAGAATTGCATGAAATATTTTTATCAGTTTTTCTAATATGGCCCTTGTGATGCCATTGAACCTCCCTGCTGAAGAGCAGGGGTGTCTTCCATTTTCTAGTGTCCTCTTCCAGGGTGTTCAGAGTCTCACTACTGGATTGGACTCATAGTGATCTTCCTGTTTATAGTCCCCCAAGAACTGGGATTACAGGCGTGCGCCACCATGCCCAGACTCAATTGCCATCTCAGGGTGCCCCAGGGGTGGGGCCAGCACAGCAGGCCTGGGGATAGAAGCCCCGGCCCCTGTTCCTGCTTACAGGCACTTTAACCCACTGAGCTATTTGGCCAGCCCTCTGTGTTCACATTTCTATACTTTTAATTTTAGAAGCTTTTTACGTCCTTGGTTAGGTTGTGTCTCAGTTACTCATTCCTCCTACATGGGACAAATACCCAACACCCAAAATGAAGGAAGGGAAGGTTTATTCAGCTCACAGTTCGTGGAGGTTTCAGTCCATACTCAGCTGACTCCAAGGCAGACTGTCACAGGGCAGAGGGCATCCATTCATGGAGGCAGCGCAGCAACAGTGGCCCCAGGACCAAGTCTGTCTCGCTTACGTTGCCTTCAGGCTCTTTGCCCCAGGCTGCATGCACCACTCGCAGCCATAATCCCGGGGGATCATGAGTTAATCACAAACCCTAGAAGCCCACTCCGTGACTATATGAGGCTTTGCGGGGACAACTAGGCACAACCATAACAGGTTGATTTCTAGGTGTTGAACATTTTTTTGAAGCTATTGTGAATGGGAATGTTTTCTTGACTTTACTGAGTCCAATTTTGGCATACAGAAACACTGCTGATTTTTGCTTATTTAGGATCCTGTGACTGTTGAATATGCTTACCAGCTGTATAAGGCATCTGGGAGAGCTCTTTTGGGTCTTATATGTCAAGGATTGTATCATCTACAAGTAGAGCTAATTTAACGTCTCCTTTTCCATTCCTTATTCTCTTTATTTCTTTCTCTTGCTTGATCTCTCTGGGTAGAGTTTCATGTACTATATTGAAAAATGCTAGTGAGCCTGGACACTCTTGCTTCATTCTGTTTTACAGAGAATGTGCCCGGCCTTTCCTATTTAGCATGATTTTTTCTGTGGGCTTGTCATAAATTCCTTTCATCACTTTGAGGGGCAGTCTTTCTATACCTATCTTCTGAATAGATATCGGACTTTTGTCAATGGCCTTTTCTGCATGTGTTGAGATAATCATGTGATTTTCATCGTTGATTTTTTGTGTTGTATTGCATTTGTTAATTATGCCTGCTGTACCATCTCTGCATTCTAGGGATAAAGTAACTTGGTCATGATGTGTCACAATTTTAATGATTTGTAACACATTATTTACAAGTATTTTGTTGAGAATTTTTGTAGCAAAGATATTAAGGACAGAGGCCCATAGTCTGTCTTTCTTTCTTTCTTTCTTTCTTTTCTTTCTCTCCCTCCCTCCCTCCCTCCCTCCCTCCCTCCCTCCCGCCCTCTCTCCCTTTCTTTCTCTCTTTCTCTCTATTATACTTTCTTTCTCTCCTTTCTTCTGTCTCTGTCTCTCTGCATTTCTGTCTGTCTGTCGCTATAGCTGAGTAACAAAGCAGTTCTTAAACTGGGAATTTGAGTTTAACTTAGTTCTCTTGAGTTTTGTCTGGGCACCTCACTTCACATACCTGGAGTCTTCCAGGCAGCCTAGCTCACCCCAGTTACCTGCTGCCACCTCTGTGCCTTGAGGACGCGCCCATAGGTCTGGGCCTCAGTCTGGGCCCCACAAGGCCTAGCAGTCTAGATCTGCGAAACTCAGAATTGACCACAGGGGGCCTAGCTTCCTGCTATGCATGGTCAAAGTGCGCCCACTGGGTCCTGATGGCTTCTGGGCTCTGCAGCTCCTTCTGGCTGTGGCCCACAAATGTGGAATGGACCCACTTGGCCCTGCTGACTCCTGAGCTCTGTGGCTCCTTTGGAGCTTTCTCTTAATTGTTTTGTGCATATATTACAAATCTTTTAAAGTATTTTTTTTGTGTCATTTGATTCTAGATTTTTTTCTTTTTCTCCTCCTACTCCTCTTTTCCTTCACTTCCTTCTCCTTCCTCCTCTTCTTCCTCCTCCTCCTTCTTCCTCTCTCCTCCTCGTCCTCCTTCTTCTCTCCTCCTTCATCTCCTTCTCCTCTCCTTCTCCCTCTTCTCCCTCTTCCTTTTCCTCTTCCTCTTTGGCCTGGGCTTCTTCTGCTTCTGCTTTGAGATAGGGTCTTGCTATGCAGTTCAGATTCAGCTTGCACTCACTGGGTGGCCTATGCTGGCCTCAAACCTATGACAATCCACCAGCCTCCTCCCGCTTCTATGTGCTGGGTCACCGACATGCACCACCATGCCTGGTTTGTGTTTCATACATGGTCCATTGATCACTCAAAAGTGATCATATTTAATCTCCATGTGTCTGTGCAGTATATGGTCTTTGCCGTCGGTTTCTAGTTTCATTCCACATGATGCGATGGAGTGGACAAAAGCACTCAGCTTTCATCTAAGACTTACTTTATGGCATGGGGTGTGGCCTATTTTGGAGAAAGTTTTGTAAGCAACTAAAAAGAGTGTATATTTCGTTGTTGCTAGAAGAAGCACTATAGATATTTGTTAAATCCATTTATTCTATGGTGTGATTTGTGTGTGTGTGTGTGTGTGTGTGTGTGTAGTTGGTACAGAGTCTCACTGCACAGATCAGACTCCCAGTGATCCTCCTATTTTCACCCTCCCCATTGCTAGGAGTGCAGGTGCGCACCACCACACCTGGTCTGGGAGGCCAGCTCAGTGCACCTGGGGGCAGAGCCGAAGGGGCATGTTCTGTGGTATGACTTAACTGATACATCTTTGTAGATTTTTTTGTGTAGTTGAACTATTTATGAGATGTTAGAATCCTAACTCTGCGTGCATTGGTATCTATCTGTCCTTTTTTAGTAAGTCATTGTTGCTTTATGAAATTGGGTGTATTTACATTCTTGCATGTATATTTATAGTTGTTATGTGTTCTGGGTGAATTGTTCCTTTTATCTATATGGTATTAGCATCTTTTGTTTTCATTATTTCATCTGATCAGTTCTGATTTTATGCTAACTTTCAGAAATTGGAATAGTCTTTCTTCCTTTTGAGTTTCAGCTGTGTGCAGTGTAATTATTCTTCTTTTCAATTTCAGGTCATGTGATTTTTTTTTGTCAAAGAGGTGATGTCCTTATAGGCACATGTGTTTGGGATTTATTTATTTAATGATCCAACCTGCCATTCTGTGTCTTTTGATTGGGGAGCTACATGCACCTATAATCCCAGCACTTGGGAGGCTGAGGCAGGAGGATCAGTGTGAGTTCAAGACCACCCAGGGCCACAAAAAATGAGCTCAAGACCAGCCTGACTGCATTCTTTTAGGACGTTGGGCGCTAGTAACCTCACAGTATCTAGGATTCTTTTGAGTATTTTTGCAGTGCTGCTTTGTTTGTCCTTGCTCTGAAAGATCTTTATTTTTGTTTATTTTCAATAGCAATTTTGCAGGATATAAGAATCTAGATTGGATTTTTTCCCCTACTAGGGCATAGAAAACTTCACTCAAGCTTTCCTAGACCTTCAGAGTTGTGTTGATAAATCTGTGGTTATCCTAATGAACTTACCTTCAGAAGTCATTTGATGTTTTCTCTTAATAGCTTTTAATACCTTTGCTCTGAATTTCTAGATTTTTTTTTTTTTTTTGTTAGAATGTGTCATGGAGAGGTTTTTTTCTGGGTGTGTTGATTTTAGTTTCTAAGTGCCTCATTTACCTTAGCATGAATTGCACTGCTTAGATTTGGAAAACTTTTCTGTAGTAATTTTCATAAATATATTTTTTCTTCCACTAGATTCCAGCTCTCTTCCTCACAGCAGAAAGTGTGTTTCATTTTGCTTGTTTTCAGAGACTTTGCCTGAGACTGAGTTTAAGTAGTATAGTGGACTAATTAATCTTGTAAAAGAAATTTCAAAGCAGCTAAATATTGAATCGGTGACATGGCTGTTGTTGGGAGCATTTAGTCAGATTTATGTTGAGAATCAAGTGCAAAGAACCCAGCACGATGACTTAAAACATTTAGCCAGAAAGGAAGCTCCAATAAAGTTATAGAATGCAAAGATAGAACTGAGAGGATCCTCGATCCTGGGAAGGGATAGGAGAATGGAAAAGATGGCCTGAGGGCATCACAGGAGACAACAGGTCTCCATCTTTTGCAGGCTCAGAATTACAAGGGTGAAGGACTTCACTTTGAGGGGAAAGCCACAGATCCCCATGTTCCAGAATGTCGGCAGCTGCCATATCAGGTTCCAGAATGGTGCTGGCATGGAGCATTTATTCCTTGGAATCAGGAAGGGTCAGAGTGCTCAGTGATCCACACTCAACTCTTAGAGTGAAGAGAGAAGAAAGTATGGCTACTGCTCCAGCTGGCAGCAGACCTTGGCATCATCCACTGGCATTGGTTTTAGGTGCTTGCAGAATGCAGGAGTTGTGAGGTTAAGAAGGCTTCCATCTCAAATTCAGAAGAATGCCTGGGAGGCCAGGTGGTGTGCCCCTGAGGGCATCACAGGAGGCAGCTGATCTCCATCTTTTGCAGGCTCAGAATTACAAGGGTATGTCCCTGAGAGGGCAGTGTGTGAAGCTACGAGAGGCCTACTCAGTGGAAACGCCTTTAGTTTGGAAAAGCTAGGAATGTGGATCCTCTAAGGGGAACTGCAAGGAGGGAGCAAAGCCAGCCTAAGAGAGAATCCATGGGAGCTACCACTAAGAGTGTGATAGGGACGGAGCCACAGAGAACTTAAAATTTGCCACGGGTTGCTTCAGATGTTCCACATGGAGCTACAGGATGTAATGATGGCCCTTCTGGATTTTGGGCTTTCTTTGGTCCTAGTAGTTGGTATCTTGCTGTTTGTACCTTTTGGAATGGTGATACTTTTTTTGTGTGTGCCACTGAATGTTGGACGTATTTAACTTTTGTTTTGTTCCAGGGCTCAAAGCTAAGAGTTTGCCTTAGATCTTGGTGAAGACCTGGGACTTAGACTTTTCAGCAATGCTGAAACTGTTAGGACTTTGGCAACGCTAAGAGATGGACTAATATGCCTTTTGCTCAAAGGGCTGTGCATGAGTCTTTGGGGGTCCAGAGGTGGAATGTTATGGTTGTGCCTAGTTGTCCCCCTAACATCTCATGCAGTCATGTGGTGGACTTCTAGACTTTGTGATTAATTCACGATCCAGTGCTGGAATTATAGGTGTGGATGCTGCTGCGATTATGGGTGTGATGGTGGGACAGAAAGCCCTGCCACTGTAGCAGAGGGTCGTCCCCCATGCTGTGCTCTTGGCCTCAGTGTGCTGGCGTCTACTCACCCTATCCAGACTGCTCAGGTCCGTCCCTAGCAGCGTAACTGTTGCTGCTGCTAACCGCGTCTGAAGAGGCAAATGCCCACTGTACAAACACATCAACTTTATTAAATGCTTATCAGCTTTTTAACAGCCCAGGAATATAGGAGCATATTGTAGATATAGAATAGGCTGGGAATCAGGAGAAGGATGAAAAGATAAGGAAAAAGCCAAGAAAAACAGTAATATAAGAAAAGTAGATTTTCATAATGTTATATTTATAACTGGGAAGGAGGGAGAAAAGAGTTTGAGAGGTTATGTGTAGGGGTGGAAAAAAAAGAAAAAATAAAATAAAAAGAAGAAAGAGAAAGATAACTTTAGAACCTATCCAGATACTATTACATAATTAAGAACTTGTTTAGAAAAATCTCTATTATTTCACAATTCGGGGGAATTCTCGGAGAGAAGCACAATATATTAGGTGACAGATAATGAAACATTAGAGATATGCAGATTAATTCTCATTGTGTATAGTGAGAGGAGTGGGAAGGATGTAGAGCAATAGAGATGAAAAAGAAAAACACGGTAGAGGGACTGAGCGCCACACAGCGCATGAGTGTGACTTCGTCGCTGAAGCCCCATGACCAAACTCTTCTGTGTGGGAAGGAGGATCAGAGGACGCTTTTGCAAACAAATTGCAGGCTGAGCTTTCTGTTCCTATTCAGAGCTAAGGCAGGAAAAGGATTTCAGGAAGCAGAGGAGGAGGGAAAGTGAGGAAGATGTCCTCTGCTTCACAGCATGCCAGAGTCTGAGCACAAGCCGAGCTGTCCCTCAGGTCCTGCCGTGGACTGCGCTTCCTGGTGTGCCACTTCTTAGGGCCGGGCCGGAGGGGACGAGAGGGCGACAGGAGGCAGCTGGAGCGGGGACGTGTGGGGCTTTCTCACTGGAAATCCTGGGACAGAATAAGATGAAAGTGTGTGTGTGAGAGAGCGGGACAACAGCATTTTTAATAAATAAAAATAATTTAGTTACTTTCTTTCCTTTGTTGCCCTCTCTGATGGTAACTGTAGTAACATTATGTGTTTTAAAAATCGTGCTGCTTCTGGAGCTGTGGGCCTTGCCATTTGGTGGCCTCCAGGTGTTACTGCGACGTCTTTCTGTCCTTCCTGCACCAGGTTGACAGATTTGAAGTGGAAGCAGTGTCACTTGGAAAGCTGCAGAAGGTGCTGTTGCGCTGCGAGGCCCGGGACGAGTCCCAGTACTGGTACTGTGACAAGGTTGTCGTCAGAGAGCCGGGCACAGAGTCGGAGTCCGTCTTCACCTGTGAGAGGTAAGAGGTCTCCTCGGTCCTTGAGAGGAGTGTGTGGTGTGTGGCCCTGTGGCTTATGCGTGTGTGTGTGTGTGTGTGTGTGTGTGTGTGTGTGTGTGTGGTGTACTGTAGGTTATGGAGTTGTATCGTCCACTCGGGGTTGAACTGCAGACATGTGACATTGGCGGTGTTTAGGTAACCATCACCTGCTACACAGTTTAAGAAAGTCTTACCTTGTAATACCGTTTTATCAACATGCTCTGTATGTTGCGAAAAGTCAGAAGTTTAATACTTCAAATTATTCCATCAATACAGAGAATATCTGCTTAAACTTTACTTCTTTAAGTTACTATTTCTTAAGAGGAGTAGAGTGGAGAATTTTAGACGGAAGCACTCCAGCGCCGAGCATTTGGAGGGCCAAGATTCCGGTCAGATCAAAGTCCCCTTTCCCCTAAGCCCACTGGGTCAGTGCCGGAAGACCTCCTGCCGCCCTGCCCTGCGGCCGCAGCTCCTGTGCAGGAGCTCGGATTCCTCCCTCCTCATCTCTCGCCATCAGAGCTTCCCACTTACTTGCCCTCCCTAGGCCCCTGCCGGCCCCACTGCTCCTGTGCGGGATTCCTCCCTCCTCACCTCTCTTTGCCCTTGTTTGCGCAGGAAGCAGCGTTGCTCTCCAGCTCTCTGCAGAGCTCTGCTATCTGGAGAAGACTCCTGCCTTTGACTGTGCGGGCCCTGCCTGTTACTTTTGCTCAGTCTCTCACTGCCAGGGAAGAAGACTTATGAGTGGGTCAAGTGGGAATAGCTTCTCCATTAAGACCCTACCTATGTGGGTCGCGGGTGGGGAATGGGGCTCTGTTGTCAGAGTGGAGAGAGGCCGTGCAGCCCTTTGTCCAAGTGGATTTTCAGTAGGAAGGGAAGTAAAAATCAAATTAGGCAAAGCAGCAGCGTCAGGAGATCCAAGGGTGTGGGCTCCAAAGTCCAACCAAGATTCGTCCCCTTCTCCACAGTGGTCATGCAGCGCTTTGCATCCCCAGGCTCCTGTCCAAGGCAGGCACACGCTGAGGAGCACTCGGGCCTCTCCCCAGCCCCAGCCTCCCTAGCTCCCAGGCAGCCAAGTCCTCGGTGGCAGCTGTATGTTGTTCCCCAGGTCTGTCCGTCACTAGGGAGCTCCTCATCTGCGACTTTGTCCATCCTGCTGGGCTTTGTCATTTCAATTCAGTTCATTTTTAAAAAATATATGAAAACAAATTTAAAAAATATTTAAAAAATATCCAGGGGTCTCTCGATGTATGTGTCGCCACCGCTAATATCTGCGCCCACACTGCACGCAGTCAGCGCAGCCTCTGCCACATCACCACGGCCCACACTCGCCTGTCGTTGCTACCTTGTGTCTTACCGTGAGGCTGCTGTGGTTCTGTTGGGAAGAAGCGATACAGTGGTGGCTTAATTAATGCCAGTGGGCCAACTTGGAAAATCTTTACAGTCTATTGAATGACCAAGAATAGTGGGCCCAAATGCGTCATCCTGACCTCCAAGTGCTCCTGTCCATGCCCTGTGCAAGGTACGTCCTGGGGATATAGTAGCCAGTGCTCATCACGCATATAAAATTCTGAGGAAGGCAGTAGTTACAGAATCTCATTCCTTCCTATCCTGTTCTTAAGAAATAGAAGCATGCAATTCCAGGAATGGAGCAGGAGCACAGCAGCTTCCTTTCTACAGCAGAAAGGACTAGCGCGGCACCATCGACAGTGGTCTCTTAGTGCCCAGAGCCATCTGTCTGCATGCAGAAGGTCAATGGTCACATCCTCCAAGGAAGGTGGCCTCTGGAAGGCTTACCAAGGAGGAGAAGAGAGACCCTGTAGCTGAGTGCAGGACCTGGCCCGCAGGGGCACCTTGCAGGCCGGGTCCAGAGGCCTGGGTAGCCAGAAGTCCAAGTGGTCTGGAATACAGAAGGCAGAAATGCCTCCGTGGACATATTCCAGGAAGGACACAAAAAGGCAAGCCTGCTCGTGCCTCCGGGAGTGTCCTCCAGGGCAAGCATTTATAGTGCATCTGAGTCGGAGAAAGGACCCCGCGTGCGGGGCCATTCAGAGCCAAGGGAAGGAAGTGCCTGGGTGTGGAGGTGGGCTGGGCTCGGGGAGGGGCTGCGGCATGCGCAGGTGCTCCCCCAGCCTTCCAGTCCCCCTCCTCCCCTCTTCTAGGGGACACTCACACCCCTGGGGTTTTATTGGATTTCTATACTTGAAAATACTACTATTGTGCCTTTATAGATAAGAGTATACACTACAGAATTTCTGCCCTCTATGCAGAAGGTTTGGCTATTTAAGGTTTGGAGCAAGAAAAATTTGTATTTGAATAAGGTCTACATTCAAGTAAATTTACATACTGATTTGGGTATTCTTATGTACTATATTGCTGTAGTTTTCTGTGGCTCCTGTAATAAAATCCCATAAACTTGATGTGTTAAAGAGTAGAAATGTATTTTCAAACAACTTAGAGCAAGTGGTCAGATATCCAGATGCTGATAAAGCCATTCTTACTCTTCAGAACCTGAGGAAAAATCCCTCCTCCTGTCTCCCAGCCTCGGGGTGGTTGTTCACAGTCCTTGCTGCTTGGCTCGCAGGTGCCTCCACCTCTGCCTGCCTCTGCTGTCACACAGTTGTCTTTCCTTTGTGACCTCATCTCTCCTTCTAGGATGCTAGTCCTCAGACTACGACCACTACTCCAGTGTGACCTCAGCTTGCCTAGGTAGCTACAGGTGCAAGTTACTGCTTCCACAAACATCGCACTCTGAGGTTTAAGTTATGTGAATCTGGAACGAGCACTACTTAAGTAGATACCGCAGGCTGTAAGCTAGCATCAGCTTGGGGTCGCTGGTTTTCAGCATCATCGCTTGTGGCGTTGTGTATGCTTACTGTGCGTGTCAGCATGCGTACAGAAACCGTGTGATTCGTCACATGTTGGTGTGAAGGCTTTTGGCCCTGGGGGATTTAGATATGCAGGTGGTTACAGCCGCCCTTCTCTCTCTGCACACGAGCAACGCCTGGAACCTTAGTGTTGACTTCTAGTCCTGATCGGTTGGGGACATGACACTACTCAGGCTCTCAGGGGCAGGGCTTTTAAGATAAAGGCCCAATCTGAAGCAATAGTAAATAGAAGGAGAATTTATAGATGTAAAGAACTGACTAAAAAAATCCAAAAATAACTTGATTTGTCAAGGTAGAGAGGCATGGCCAGCTTTGTCTTTTCCGTATTAAATCTTGGTCAGCCTTGGCTTAGGTGGAGTGGCCCTGACACATGTTAATCTCAAGAACCAAGAGGAAGTGCTTCAGGGTTCCTGAGTTGATGCCTCACTGACACGCTTAAGCTGTTCTTGTCTAGTTTCTATGCAGTATTCGTTGCTCTTTCAATAGCTGAGCTCGTTTCCTTTGGGTAAAGTGGAAGATGAGAAGACTTAAGGAAGTCGCCTATGAGTAGTGCCAGCTGCCCCAAGGGCTGGGCACCCTGGGTCGTGGAATCCGGCCTCCACTCCAGGTCTGCATGTACAGTTTACCAGTCCTCGGGGCCTTCTGGCTAACTGCTGGGGAAAGGGCCTGTTTTTCCACTAAAATAACTGGGCAGGTCTTTGGGAAGGGGAAGGAAAGCACCCTACTGCACTCCTGGGGTTGCACTCTGGGGAGCATTGTAGCTGAGACCTGCTTTATCCAGTGCCTCCCACACAGGTCTTATCTGCTCCCCTCAGCCATCAGTGTGGTCCCAGCAGATACCATTCTGTGTCACTCGCCTAGCTCTTGGCCTTTTCTTGGTACCTGATAGCCCTGAAACCATTCCCAAATGTATCCGCTGCACATTAAGGTAGACTGTACTGTGCTTGCGAGGGAGTCTTCTGAAGCGTGAGACTGGGGAAACGCCTCTTTCCTGTTTGCCGTTCTCAGGCTGTGAGACATTACCTGGCACCCACTACGTTGGATCAGACATGTGTAGTGTATCTGTTTATCTGTCTATCTGCCCTACTTCTCTAATTTCAGACTTTCCCTCAAGGTTGACTGATCAATATCTTTGACTTGAACTCACCACTGTGGTTCCTGGAATCGAATAGATTAAATTGATATGTGTAATGTATTGAACCGAGGGCCGTGTATTAATCGAGACACTGTGAGCTTTAAAAGGAGATCGTAGTGCGTGCTCTATGTGGAATGAGAGCATGAGTCTACAAGGTCTAACCCTGCCTTGAGCTCGCTGAGATACACGCAGGAAAATGACCACGAAGTAACAAATTCAGCCTCCTAGTCACTGTTAGAATTAGCAGACGTGTGACTTTTTAAGAAAATGTGGCTTGTTTGTCTCAGGATATACCTCAGCCTGAAAAGACTAGAGTTGCTAGAGGACCTGCTATGACGGGGACAGTGCTGCCCGCTGCTTGGCAGGAAGGCGCACTTCCTCTGCTGCCCCCTTGCTGAGCCCCCTCACTGCTCCCTCCCTCAGGTACCTCCAGGTGACACCTGGAGGGCAGAGGCTCTGGAGCCCCTGCAGGGCTGACAGTCCCTCCTCCCGGGCTCCATTCCTATTGCTCAGGAAGTCTTTTCCTAGTAGCCTGGTGTCCTTCCCGGTTGCCCAAGGAAGTGCTACCAGAAGGCCTGTAGGAGCTCGTCAGGAAAAGCCCTCCGTGTCCACAGACACAGAGAACAGAGCGGTGCGCCGCGAGCGTGCGGTAGGTAGGTGAGTCACGTTTCGGGTGCCTTGTATAGGAGTCCCATCGGGGCAGTTGTTCGAGGGGTGGACTAGGATAGAACCTGGGAAGCCTGTTGGAGCAGCGCCCTTCTTTCGCATCACTGTAGTTGGAACAGGAACTTTACACCTGGCCGTCCCTGGGGGAAGGGGCAGGTTTGCACTGCATCCACAGGTTTAAAATGAATTATCCTCCCCCACCTCTTAGTCAGTGGACTTTGCAGTATCCTTTCGGAGTTCTCCTTAGTAAAGTGCCATTTGCCTCCTGGCCTAGGGGTTCTCCGGGGACATTGCTGGCTGTAGCCCACAGTGGTTGGCCCAGCCTAGCCATGTATCCTTTCTCTGCTTATTGAAATCGTTTCCTCCGGAAGCCTCAGCCCAGCCGCTGTCCATCCCGTGCAGCTTTCTCTGCTTGCCCCATCAGCGCCTGTTTAAAAATCCTCTGGGGCTTGACTTAAACCTCAGTGCAGTGCTGGTCACATGTTGTCAGTTACTGTCGCAGGCACTGTGTTTGTCTCAGGGACCAGATGACAAAGATCTTCAGGGAAGGGACTTGCACATTTCTTTTTATTGTCTAGCTGGTTTCTTACACCAAGGAGGGACTTGGCCAGAATTTACAGAAAAATGGGAGAAGGCTAAAAGGAAAGAAAGAAGAAAGTGATGGAAAGCGTACTGGATTCCCACGTTGGGAGAAGCCTTTGCAGCCACCTGACCTTTGAGTTTCTTCTATACCATCCACGGATGTCTCTTTAGAAAATTATGAATTTGTTTACTTTCAAAATATTTAGCCTATGTACGAATGGTTGTATTTTCCGTATCTGGGTGACAGGAAGAAATGATTAATAGTGCAAGTAAAAAATGACATAGGGATTTTAAGTACAGAAATATAAAACGTTGTTTTATAGAGAGAATAGAAGAATAAAACTTATCAGGAGACAGTGAGGAATGCTGTAACTTTACTAACCCCCTCTCCCCTCAAGAAGCCACTATTAATCATTGCTTGCTATTCTCAGCAAGCATTGGTTCTGCGGCAGATTTCTGTGCGCTTCTTTGTCAGTTTGAGGTGTTCCTTGGCGCGCAAGTGACAAGCAGTGAGGTGGGAACTGACAGAGGGGCACAGGCGAGGCCTCCCGCTGCTCAGGGTGGGGGAGGTGCCAGCCTCCCGGCGTCAGAGCGAACGCACTGCAGCCCTGCCTATCTGCATCTCCAAGGCAAGGCAGGCTCTGTCCCTCTGGCCTCCCTGCTTCTGCCCAGCGTGCTTGCTTGGAGGCCAGCCGAGCCCACTGCGAGGTGTGGCTGCTCTCATCGCACAGACTTAGAGAACTGCTTTCCTGTCTTTCCATCAGACAGGGGGAGGAGGGCACAGCTTTCCAGAGCCGAGGCTTCTCCTGCCCGTGCCTACCTGGCAGGGCTGCGCCGGGGCCAGGTCTTCCTGCCCTCTTCTGTCCCACAGCTTTCACACCAGCGTCCTCCTCTGAAGCCCCACTGCTGCCTCGGGTCCTCGGACCTGTTTGGGGCACGCGTGGGGAACCTTTCTGTGCTGACGAAGAGGTGTGATTCACAGTACACTAACCGCGCTTAGTTCTCTTGGGCTGGCCTGTGCAGGTTTATTGCAGCACATTTGTGTGTAGAAATAGCCACGGAAGAAATGAGTCACGTGCTGCAGCTAGGGCCACTAGCTTATCTAGGGCAGCTAAAAGCTGCCCTTAAATGGTTAAGGGACTTTTTCTAGAATAAAGATGTGGCGGCAGTGTGGAACTGCTTGCGAATTTCACAGAAGTGATGGCCCCTGGAGGAGCTCCTGTGGACGAATAGTTTCGGCGACTGTGAGCTTTCCATAAGTCAGAGCCTAGGGTGATCCAGGAGGAGATTTCAGGAGGTATCCAGCACTCAGTGTTTCTGTGGCTGTAAGGGTCATAATAGTGCTTTTGGGCCAGTATCTTATGAAAAAAAAAATCATGGGAGAGATTTTCAAGCATTGACTAGAGACAAGACCAGAGAGAGTGATTTATTCTTTAAAAAAATTTATAAACCCTGGCTTGGGTGTAGGAAGGAGAAATTCATTAAGGCTAGTTTTAGGAAGGCCAGCTTTGCAGGCGACGTTCCCAGGAGGAGCAGTTTGGGAACCGAAGCTGGGCACTGCAGGCCGGCCAGCCGCACCCTGGGCCGCTCAGCAGGGCTGTGTTGCCCAGGTGTCTCTGCCCCAAAAGCCTCTCCTCTTCTGCAGATCGCGTCCTGCGCTCTGGTGTCTTCGGCGTGCGACTGGCTTTGGGTTCAGAGGCACCCCGGGCCACGGTGGTGCCGTGCAGCCCCCTGTGGCTGCTGATCTGAAGCTCTGCGTCAGGACTCTGGGTGGGCCTGGGCTGGACATGGCTTCCTTCTCCAGCCAGCACGTCCTTGGTGCCAGCAACGGAGGGGAAGGCCACCTCCTCCAGCACAGCTAGAGACGAGGCAGGGCTGCTGGTGGACTGTCGCTCCATCATCCAACTGTGTGTAAGGTGCTGCATTTGGCAGTGAAAAAACACAGGCTCAACCGACATGTATGAGCCATCGATCCTGTGTCAGACGCACTAAGTGTCTGCGCAGTGAAACCCGCATCCCTACTGTATATTGTCATCATCACTATTACAATGGTGATTACCATCCAGAGTGTGCAGATGGGAAAACCGGGGCTTAGAGAGATCCAGGGAAAATGTGCGTTGAGACTGTACAATTCGTAAGTTTTGGAAGCAGTCTGATTCTACTGCTCAGCCAGAACGATGCCCACTCTCCTCCTTCTCTGTCTCCTTCCCTTCCTCACTCCCTTCCTCCCTGGCCTGCGGGGCCCAGGGAGTGGCCCCAGGGCCTCACCCATGCTGGGCCAGCACTCTCCCCCGGAGCTGCATCCTAGCCTTGGTGTTTGCCACAGGTCTCAGGAAGCTCCTCAAGCTGGACGCCCTGCTGCCTCCCCTCCGAATAGCATTTCCAGACAAGGCCAGAGCCTAAACACAAAACCAACGGCCTTTATTTTGGTTGATAAACTCATAATGAAGGTTGTTTAACTAGGAAGATGGATACATTAACCAGAACTTTAATACCGCCAGTTTACGTGATGATTGAGTAAGTATGAGAACTAAATGGTAGCACGCGATGCTAAACTCCAAGGAGGAAGGAAGGCACCCGGAGCTGCAGTGGCCAGCAGGAAACTGGGTCTCTTGTAGCTCTTGGCAAGTTGGCAGATGAACGGTCTGAAGATCCGGTAAGATCGGAGGAGCTGCCGTTCACCTTTGCACCCCATATCTGATCTCCACGTGGTGATTTCAAGGTCACATGGCAAAGTGCTTACCTCTGACTTCCTTGGCACCCGCAGATTCTGTAAGCCCTTCTGTGAGGAGGCCCTACCGCCTCGCCTGCTCCTACCTGCCCGCCCTCCCCCCGCTCTGCTCATCCAGCAGAGTCCTGTGTTTAGCTACATGGAAGCTCACTGCAGATCTGTGCCTCCGCCAGTGCCACGCTCTCCTACCGTAGTGTCCTTTGGACCTCATCTGCTTGTCACGTGGCTGTTTGTTGTTCACACTGGACCTCAGAGGCCACCTCCTAGATGAAATTTCTTGTTCCTTTGTCTTTTGCACTTCCCATGGAGCCCTGAGCCTTCTTGTCTTCCCTGCTCCTATTCTGTCTGTATTTCTTCCGTCATCCATGATCTTGCGTCTCGCTTATGTCTTTACATGACAGTTCCCCTCCTCTGCTCTAGAAGAACCTTCAGCGGCTAATAGAGGGCCTGGCACACAGCAGGCTCTTTCCCCCCACTCGATGAGTGCACAGATGGATGGGCAACTGGAAGGAACAAAGGGCTGAGTGTAGGACAGCAGTAGCTGTAGGGCTTGTGGTGAAAGAACATTTATGTGCCACTTAGTAGCTTATAAGATATTTTGCATGGTGTTTTATTTCAGCATCACAACAACCGTGTGAAGCAGGTAATTTAGTCAGCAAAACTAAGGTTTAAAATTGTAGGACCACAGAAGTGTGGGAATGCAGGCTTGCTGACCCAGCCTTGATGTTTTCTTGCCACAGAGAGCTTCTACCGCAGAGGTTTGTCTGCGTTAGGGGAAGGTGTCTCTGAGCTGCTACTGGATGCATAGTTTTCAAAATGGTAGCCTTTTGCCCACACTTTAAGGCAATACAATTCTTCTTGAAGGTACTTAGGAAGGTTTTAGAGGAAGCCATGTACGTGCAAGACAGAGTCTTTCAGAGAGGAAAGATCAAAATGATGGAATGATTTTCTGTAAGAAGTCAGTGGGCAGGTGACATTCTCTAGGTTGGCTCAAGATCCTAAACATGTCCTTGTTCAGACTAGGTCTTTTGTGTGCACTGCAGCAACCATGGTGGCATCTACAAGTATTACCGAGTGAGGACTGACAAATCCAGACAGATGCATTTTATTCTTCCAGGCGTTGTTTTGATATTATTTTTAGCATAAAGTTGAGTGTGCAGCAGTGTGGATTGTGTGTGGCTGTACAAGTGCTGTTTTCATAGTTACCTTGCAATATGCAACATTAAAGCAGCATCAAGCTAAGTGGAGAAAAATCAAGAAAATAAATTCTGGCTTTCATTTTTCTATATTTTTCAGGTGGATTCCCTTTATGTCTCAAGGAATAATCTATTCAGAAATTGAACTTTATCTTCAAGGTGAGGATTGATGGAAACATCAGTAGAAGAAAGTGCAAGATGATGGTCACCTCCGGACGCTGGGAGGACGGTCCCCAGGGGCCCTCAGTTCAGTGCTTCTGCTTGTTTGCCTTTCTGGGATCAGACTCTAGTTACTCTTCGCAGTGAAACCCAAGTGCCTGTAAGAGCTGTCTTAGCCAAGCGTTGTGCTCCACTGTGGAGCCATTGACCTAAGGATTTGCCCCTGTTAAAGAGCTAGACTCACACTTCCTTTCCCCCACTTACAACATCGTCAGGCTGATCTGTTATTAACTGCACTTCACTTTTATTTTTGCAGAAATGCAAATAAATCATCTGCTTAAAATACAAGAGGAAGAAAATGGTAAATGTTATTGCTACTTCTCATCTTTTAATATCTTAAAAATGTGTCCCTTTTTCTTGATCACCTGTCTTGCACAATTTTGTACTACCTCTTTGCTGCATTTAAACTTTTGATTATATAGTTTCATTTATACAAACCAACAAAGAACTTTAGTCCCAAAAGCTTTTTCTTAATGCTTCCCTTAATTGATTTAATGTATGGGGGAGGCAACTATTTTCCAAGTGATTAATTTCTACTAATTGTACTTTTTTGTTGGTTTGCATGTTAATTTCTAAGATTTCTTTTAGAATCTTTTGCAGTTAGCTTTGTCTATTAGATTTCTTCAAATCATCCAGGAATTGTTACTAACTTGTACATTTTAAAGTTTATCTGAATGAAGTCAACAAATATATATGCATGCAGATAAGTAAACCTCTGCTTTAAAAATGTGTATTTTGTGCTGGGGAGATAGCTTGGCAGTCTAAGTGCCTGCTTAGCAAATGAAAAGACACAGGTTTGATTCCTGCTGCTGCATGCCATGCCGGTCCTGCCCTAGGGGTGCCGTGTTGGCCACTAAAACTGGGCATAGTGGTGTACACCTGACAAGAAGATTAGAATGAGTCCCAGCTGCATAGTCAGGCTCTGTACCAAATAAACAAATAAAATTTAAAAATTTTAAAAATGTGTATTTTGTTGAGTAATTTCAAACTAGGCAAAGATTAATGCTATTATTATTAGATTCTTAAGTGCTTCCACTTATTACAATGGCTGCAGAGAGTCAAACAGTTCATGTTTTCTGTGGCAGCTAGTGTGAACTCACATTTGCACTTATTTATACTAGCGATTGTACTTGTGCTTATCTTTTATTGTATAGGGAAGAGTACACATGTAGAAGCATGGTTTTACTAATCATTCAGAGTCTCTTAGCAATTTTAAAAGCTCTAAAATAATCTGGTTTTTAAACTTTTGGATAATAGTACTTGAAATGAAATATGAAATAGAAACATTATCCATGACTTCCATAACTTGATGATGCACATGTGATAATTTTTTAAAAAAATTAATTTTAATGAAAAGAAATGAGACAGATTCACAACAAGTTATTAGGACAGCTGCAATAATTGAAACATTGCATATTGTGTTCATAGTATTTGTTCAGAGTATAAGATGCAGATGTGATATCTTGTATAAACACTATTAATACAAATCTTTCTTCTCATTGAACTAATAGAAAGTAGCTGTATAGATAGTCCACTAGTCCTTAATAGTAGTGGGTTATCAGCACCAGTGACAACATTGGAAGCGGTTGACTTGAGCCTTTACAGCTCAGCATATTAATATGATTTTCCTTTTTATTTTTATTTTTATTTTTATTTTT
>PVJA010030687.1:0-25405 GCA_004027025.1 Myocastor coypus
CCCGAGTGCTGGGATTACAGGCGTGCGCCACCACGCCCAACTTTCGTCAACTTTGAAGTGCTCACCAGCATGTAAAATGTGATGCTAGGTTACACATGTAAGTTTCACTGTTAGCTTCCAATTTAGATCTTTTCCAGTTGCTAAGAATGTTACGTAGGTGATTAGATAGAAAACACAAGTGTCTGGAGACTTGGCTCAGCGCACAGGGCCAAATCCCTCCAGTCAACTGTTTTATCTATCTCTTGAAGTACTCTTTGTAGCCTGAAAAGTGCTCACTTCCAATTGACATTTTTATGCAATAGTTAGGCATTCCTGTCACCAGACCAATTGTAACTTTTACTTACAAATATTCAGTGAGAGTAAGTGAATGGCTTGTGAGATGTTTTAGGAGATAGGAATTGCATACCAGTTCTAGGGTGGATAAGCTGGTGGGATCTTGTCTCCCTTCTCTCCAACAGGAGAATCCACCTGCTCTGGAGAGGACTACTCAGGGGATGCCTTGGGCAGGGAATCAATAGAAAAAGAGGGGGGGAAGTCCAAAAGGTAATTTCTATTGAATTCCAGGTCATCTCACAGTCAAAGTCTTCTACTCCTTTAGAGTGCTTCATTAGGCACTGCAAGACGTCTGATCCTTACATGTTGAAAAAGAGCCATTTAATCCAAAGGGAATGCAGGTGAAAGTATTAATTATGATGCTACTTTATAACTAAAAAGTTATTGTAAAAAGCAAAATGATAAAAATGTCTTATATTCAATTTATTGGCATTAAGATTATTGCTATTTAAGTTTTGAAATGTAGATATGAGCAACAGGAGAAACAGACAGTTCAGCTTCACCCACCATCACTGAAAGTAAGGCTTCCCCTATTTGCCTTTCTAGTCTAGCAGGTGGAACCTCTAGACTAGGCCTTTGCAGGGATATGTGTATTCTTAGCTTAATTTATGCAAGCTTTTGATAGACAATATCCTTTAAAAAAGTAAATGGGCAATTTAAAACTTCCAGAGTTCATGTGTTTCTTTCTCTGTGACCTAAAACAGATAGTCAGATCTTGGAAAATTTTTAGATGACTCTGATAAGTACATTGATATCTTTAGAGCACTTACTCAGGTTTATGAACCAGATTAGAGAGATATAATGTTAATCTTAAGCCAAGCTTTGACTTCTAATAAAAAGGCAGGTAGCATTACAAGCTGATACTGCATTTGGAGATAAATATTATATTGTTAATTTTAAAGAGCCAAGAGATAGCCAGTGGAACTACCTGTTGTCACTGGAACCCAAATAGACCCCTGCTGGCCTAATAGCCAAGCAGGAGACTGAAAAAGACATTTTCTAATGTGTATTCTTGAAGGTCTAAGAACTAGAACCAAGCCTTCTAGTTATTTTAAGTTTTAGCTATTTACCAGGAAAAAGACAATCACCCCTCTGATCTCTTAGAATGTTTAATTGAGGCGCTGGTAAAGTATACCTCATGAGATGTTAATTCTATAGAGAGACAGATTATTCTTATAGATAAGTTCATTGATTAGTCAGCTCCAGATATTAAAAAAGAGCTACAAAAGATAGTTTTTTCTCCAGAAAATTCACTTGACATTTTACAAGACACTAAAAAAGTAATTTCCTATGATTGGAACTGAGAAAAACCAGGGAGAGAAAAAAAAAGAGATAAAAAATGGCTACCACTATTACAGCTTCAATACTAACTTTAACTCTGATTTTCTGGGTTCCAAGAAGAGCTCAATGATCAAGTTCATCTGCTACTGCTGTCAGAAGGCAGGCCATCATAAGAGGAACTGCCTTAAGAGGCCTATAATCCATGCCCTGACTGCCAATGGCAGCCAATAGAGGTGAGACTACACTCTGAGGTGCAGGCCCCAGAACTCAGACTCAGCTTCCCAGACAGCCCATTAGGACTGAAGGGCCCTAGGCCTGCCTACTCTCTCTGGCCAGACTGTTATCTCTACCTGCCATTTCCACAAAGGAGCCCTGAATAATCACGACTAGAGAGAAACCTAGCCTATTGCTGGACATTGGCACAGGTCTCTTTGTTCTTCTCCAACCCTGACTTTCCTTCCAGTTGTCATACCTCAAAAGAAACAGACTTTAGAATACATCTTACTTTTGCTGTAACTAAGATACTACAATATATTCAGGTTGCTTACTAATCAAAATTATGCTAAGTGGTGCCGGTGAGATGGTTCAGCGGTCTAAAGCGCCTGCTTAGGCAAGCTTAGGCAAGCTTAGGCAACCTCAGGGACTGCGGTTTGATCCCTGGCACAACATGCTGCACCGGCCCCCACCCCTAGGGCAGGCTGAGCCAGACATAATGTAAAATAATAATAGTAAAATAAAATTTAAAAAATTATGCTAAGACTAGTTTTTACAAATGTAATATATATTGTTCATGTGTAAGACTTAAAAGGTATTTCACGGGTTAAAACAGATCTCCAAGGACAGAGAAAATCCTGTCAGCATAAGTAAGTTCTAAATACTGGCTACACAGTGTCCAATAGTTTTGGGCCTATAGATAGAGCCAGGCCTTGTATTTGTGACATAAAACTCAGAGCCACAGTGTTAGGAGGACAAATCCTTTGGCAGTGCCCCTTGCTTATAATGGGGCCCAGGTGTGGTGGCGCATGCCTGTAATCCCAGCACTTGGGAGGCTGAGGCAGGAGGATCAGTGTGAGTTCAAGACCAGCCTGGGCTACAAAAGTAAGCTCAAGGCCAGACTGTACTGCATAATGAGACCCTGTCTCAAAAAGAAAAAATAATAATAATAATTAATAAAGCTGAATGGGACATTTATTTAATGTGACTGAACACTGTGTACTGGTAAGTGTATTGCTAGCCTGGTTGATTTCTTTTATGACCCAGGTATGCTGATAGTAAATATAGATGTGACCTTACAGATTATATTTCTCAAAAATGATTGCCTAATGTGTGATCTAATTGGTAAGATAATTAGACTTTAAAAAAAATGTTGTAGCCGGGCGTGGTGGCACACGCCTGTAATCCCAGCACTCGGGAGGCTGAGGCAGGAGGATCAGTGCGAGTTCGAGACCAGCCTGGGCTACAAAAGTGAACTCAAGGCCAGCCTTAACTTCATAACAAGACCCTGTCTCAAAAAGACAAAAAAAAAAAAAAATGTTGTGACTTCAGTCAATATTTACAGGTGTTGCTCAAGGCCAGTTGAACTGCATAGTGAGGCCCTGTCTCAAAAAGACCAAAAAAAAAAAAAAAAAAAAAAAAAAAAAAAAAAAAAAAAAAAAAAAAAAAAAAAAAAAAAAAAAATTTACAGGTGTTTTTCAATTAAGGAACAAAAGTGTTTCCCTATACAGATAAGTTTGAGTTTAAAAAAACATAAAATAAAAACAGTTTGCTAATGTCACTGTTTTCTCACAAGGTGTAACTAGAAAATATGCCATACTGTATGTAGACTGCTTAAAAACATTGACAAAAAAATAAGGCATTAATCTGTTTTCTGGGTTTTTTTTTTTTTTTTTTTTTTGTCTTTTTGACACAGGGTCTTGCTATGCAGTTCAGACTGCCCTTGAGCTCATTTTTGTAGCCCAGGCTGGTCTCGAACTCACATCAATCCTCCTGCCTCAGCCTCCCAAGTGCTGGGATTACAGGCGTGAGCCACCACGCCCGGCATTAATCTGTTTTTAATAAGTTCTCAAAATTTAGAGATAATTATAACTAAAGCTAGAAGGACTTATAGCAAACTGTCAGGCTCCATAAATAAAGGGGTCAAAGAACTAGGCAGTTACAATTGTTATATCTCAAAAAGTTTATACCTTTACTTGTTAGCTCAAATGCTCATCTCATGCTTTGATTATACATGCTAATTTCTCAAATGTATTCTTTCTTAGAAAATACCAAAACCCAAGTAACCATACAGGTAAAACTTTTAGTGAACATGCCTGATTACATTTAGATTCCTTTTACTGGGATCCATCAGATTCCAGCTATGGAGTCACATTCCTTGGGCAGGGCTGCCTACAGGAGGCCTTAAAATCAAAGGGTTATGTCTTGTTCAGTGGACCCCAGATATATGACATAAGCTGTAAAGTTAGAAGGGTTTGCAGGATAAATTGGTCTTGATTGAGATGTTTCATAATACAAAGGATACAGAATGGAATTATAGATGGAAAATGAGAATAGTGATACTAGTGGCCTACAGAAATGAAGGCCAGTCAGAAAACAGGCAAAAGCTATGCTTCCCTGGATCCAGACAGAGAAGGAACATTTCAAGGAAAAATGTCCAAAGCAGCTAGAGGAAAAAAAAAAGTGTTCATGATGGAATCAGAGAAAGTTTCAGATTGATAAGATTATGGGTCTTCACCTCTCAGCCTGAGAGAACCCCTATTAACTGCCAATACAAAGAAAAGCCTGTTAGACTTTTAATAGATGCTCATACAGATTTGTCAGTAGTGACCTAGTCTTTGGCCCCACTTGCCAGATGGAAAGTACTCAATGCTGTCCATAGTTCTATAATTCATATGCCCCAAGTCATAATAGAGTTGGGTGAGAAATAAGAGGCCAATTTATTCAGAATGATACCCAGTGGCCCTGGAGGATAAAAAAAAAAAAGAGAGAGAAAGAGATTAAACCTCAAATTTAAGAGATCTCTGCTAATAGACTTATGAAATTTTATAACATTCCAGATCCCTTTAATGTCTCAATAGCTGTCCAAAATATTAGATGTCAAATCAAAAATATGTTAGACTCTGAAGTCCCCTAAACCCTGTCTTTATAAGAAATCATTTGTCTACTTGGTGAAAATAATTTTGATTATATTCATAATTATCCTGTTAATCTTATTATTTGGCCCATGCATACTTAATAGTTTCATTGGATTTGACTCCTCCAGACTGAAAGCTATGTGTCTACCCAAGAGGAAAATGCCTGTTTTCTATGAGGGCCTTTAAATAGAACCTCTGGAGAGTGTCTCTGACTGCTGGTTCACAACTAAGACCCCTTTCAGCCTGAAGAAGCCAGAGTGGTCATCGCCCGTACTTCCCTCACAGCAGTTCGGGTTACTTCTTCAGAGGGGGTGGACACTCCCACTGTGGACCAGACCTAAGGACCAAAGATTGAACAAATGCTGACTTCTTTAAAGATTGACATCTGAGATTGATCATCAGCCTGAGGGAGCCAGAAGAATCATTAATCTGACTACTACCGGATGGCTACCTGATAGAAGTTCTGTTCTGCATTTACTCTCGCTTGCTACGTGACTCGCTTTCCCACTTGGTCCTGGACTTAATCAATTTTACCTGAGAAATGGTGCTTGTACCCTCATTGGTTGACCATAACTTTATGCCACCTCATGCCCACCTAAGTGAGTTTCCATGGTTTTCACTTTAGACCCTTCTCACCACATGGTTTTCCTCTATAAAAGTCCCTGGAAGAGACAGCTTCCTGGGGGACACCCACTTGGGATCCTTCTCCTGTCCCTCTCTCGGATAGGAGCTTTCTTTCCCTCAATAAATATGTTCTGCTCATTATCTCCGTTTGTTCCTAAAATTCATTCTTCAGTTTTAGAGAACATGAACTTGTCCTAAGTACTTTTCAGGTTGAGAGATTAGTTTTATCTATACCATTTGGAGGTTCCCCATTGGAGGTCACCCACCCCAGATCAGTTTTTTCTTCCTGCAACACTATGAAACACTTCAACTCAGACAAATTCATTCCTGAAAACCATTCTAACTTCTGCAGCTTGTGTCAGATATCTGGGGCCCACTGAGCAAGATATAATTTTTGGTTTTAAGGTCTCCTGCAGGCAGCTCTGCACAAGGAATGTGAGGGAGACTTCTCCTGTAGTGGACTTCCTGAAATATGATTAGACTGATAGAGGAAGCATCTTTGAGTCCTGCACAAGGAAAGTAGAGATAGCTTCCCTTGTAATGAGGCAGGAAAGCCCTGGTCCCCCTTCTGTCATCTCTCAGACAGAAGCTTTCTTTCTCCTACTAAATGTTCTGCTCTTTTTTTTTTTTTGGTGGGACTGGGGTTCAAACTCACGACCTTGCACTTGCCAGGCAGGCACTTGTGCCACGGAGCTATCTCCCCAGCCCCAAATGTTCTGCTCTTAACCTCCATATTTGTTCCTAAAATTCATTCTTAGGTTTTAGAGAACACAAACTTGTCCCAGGTATTTCAGGTTGAGTTTCATTCTCCTATCTCATTAGGATACTGCTTTCTCATTCTCTGTGCTTTTAATAAAAAGGACTGTAACAGGCAGCCAATGTGGTGGCAGGTACCTGCAGTGCCATCTACTTCAGAAGCTGAGTCATGGGGATTATAAGACCAGCCTGGATTATACTTATATGAAGTGCAAGTAAAAAGCAGAGCATGGTCCAGGTGAATTGCAAGTTCAAGGACAAGCTGGGCTAGGGTGAGACCCTACCTCAAAGAGAAAAACATAAAAACAGCAACAATGAGTGTGACGGAAACCCAATCACCATGTGCACAATTCATGTTGATGATTTCATATATTTTTGCAAAATTGTATCATCTAGTAAGCTATAATAAAGATAAGATTAAAAAACAGCAACTTTCTTCTTCAAATTCACAGGAATGCCTATAATCCTAGCACTCAGGAGCCTGGAGGCAGAAGGACTACTATGAGTTTGAGGCTATCTTGAACTACACAGCAAGACTCTGTCTCAAAGCATTAAAAAAAATCATTTAATTAATTTCCTTATTATCTATTGCTCAAGATTCTACTTTGAGGTTGGAGATAACAGCTCAACAGTAGAGCGCTTACCTAGCACACACAGGCCCTAGGTTCAATCCTGAGCACCACACATACACAAAAGAATGACTTCACTTTCCCATCATATAACATTTAAATGCAGTACCTTTGTTACATAGACATTTCAACTATTCAAAGACAAAATAGCATTCTAGATTTAATTCCTCTTATAATACTTCTTGTAAAATCTTTATATATTATACCCAAATCACCTACTCTTAAATAGAATTAAGAAATTAATGAATCATAGATCTTTGTTGAGCAATCAAAGTAAACTTTCTGGGATTCATCAATATATTCTCCTTGCTTTAGGTAAGAGTCAAATGAGAAATGAGTTTTTGTTTTATATTTTTAGGAATATTGTACTGCTGCTTGTATACACATATACACAGAATTAATAGAACCAACAAAGTTAGTTCAATAAAAATGTACAAATTTCTGTACATTGCAGTTTAATTGGGATGATCACTATTCATTACCACATACATTTGCTAAAATAACTTTATAACAATGAATACACACTGAAGTATCAGCCCATGAGAACAGAGACAATCATCTTGTTCAGGTGCCTAATAGCACCTGACAAGTAGTGATATATTCAATGAATCTTTTTTTTTTTTTTTTTGCGGGACCGGGATTCGAACTCAAGACCTTGCACTTGCCAGGCAGGCACTTGTGTCATGGAGCTATCTCCCTAACCCCTCAATCTTTCAATGAATAAATTAACAGGAATAATAATAGTTGAGGGAGGGAGGAAAGGGGATAGAAAAGGAATTAAGATGTGTTATGTATATGCACCAATTCTCTAAAAGGAACATAATCATTATGTACTACAAGCATGTACTAATAAAAAATTAATAAGAAATGTTAAAAACGAAGAATAGTTAATAAAATATGCATAAAATGTATACATATATGCAAGAATTGTATGCTAGGCTCTCTATTACATACTTAACACACATTTAATCTTTCCAACAATAATGTTAAGTATTAATATGTCCTCTATTTTTGAGATATTGAAATGGATTCTTAAGCTGGGCGTGGTGGTGCACGCCTGTAATCCCAGCACTCGGGAGGCTGACGCAGGAGGATCGGTGAGAGTTTGAGACCAGCCTGGGCTACAAAACTGAGCTCAGGGCCAGCCTGAACTGTACAGTGAGACCCTGTCTCAAAAAGCCAAAAAAAAAAATGGATTCTTTTTTTTTTAGAATTTAGGACAGGGCCAGGCGTGGTGGCGCACACCTGTAATCCCAGCACTTGGGAGGCTGAGACAGGAGGATCGCTGTGAGTTCAAGACCAGCCTGGGCTACAAAAGTGAGCTCAAGGGCAGCCTGAACTGCACAGCAAGACCCTGTCTCAAAAAGCCAAAAAAAAAAAAAATAAATAAAAATAAATAAATAAAAGAATTTAGGACAGGGTCTACAGGATGTACAGGGTCTCATGACGTAAATAAGGCTTGTAGTGATCCCCGTTTTCAGCCTCCCAAGCACTAGGATTACAGGCACCAGCCACCATGCCCAGTCTCAATTGCTGTCTCAGCACATCCTAGGGGCGGGTCAGTCCAGCACGCTGGGGATTGAATACAGCTATTGCCCTCTGTGGAAACAGGCACTTTGGTACATTGAGCTATCTGGCCAGCCCTTGGAAATGGACTCTTAAAGCTGGACGTGGTGGTGCACCCTTGTAATTCCAGCATTCAGGAGGCTGAGGTAGGAGGACTTACTTGAGTTTGAGGCTGACCTGGACTACACAGTGAGACTCTGTTTCAAAACAAGCAACAACAATAAATATGTAGATAGGCTTAATGAAGTTAATTGCTTCACCCAAAATATACAGCTAGAAATAATGGAGAGTTTGTCATTGGGCCTGGTAGTACATGCCTATAATATTGGCATTCAGTCAACTGAGACAAGAAGATTGCCAAGTTTGAGGCAACACATATGCACACCACACCACACACACACACACACACACACACACACACACACACACACACACACACACGCACACACACACAGAGATATACATAGTAAGTTCAATGTCAACCTGGACTACATAGCAAGACCGTGTCGCCAAAAAATAAATAAAAATAAATAAAAAAAGACGATGAGCAGTTTGTTCTAGATGTTTTGTTCTTAACAACTGTGCCAAAAATATCTGAAAGTTTAAACTCAAGTAACACCAATAATACAGACAAGAAGACCAAATAAACTTAAGAACTAAATTAGATGCTTGGAATGCAAGATAAATTAAGATCTATGACTTCAAGAAGTTCAAAGCCTACAGACAAATACAATATAAGACTGATAACACTACAAGGTTCACTGAATACACAGACATTGAAAAGTTTGTTGTTAAGGCTTTCTGTGACATCTAAGGCACTAGACTTTAAATTTATGAGAATAGTATTCTAAGAGAATACTCACCGAGCCATAAACAATCCAAGGCTGTGTTGGATTAGAGTTGATAAAGTAAAGGGATACATAAGGGAAGGCTGAGGTAAAGGGCATGGTGAGACATGAAATGTGGGCTAAATCTTTGTAGGGCAATAGGGTATAATATGAAGTACAGTAGTCTTCAGTATCCATAAAGAATTGGTCCCAGGATCCCCCATGGATACCAAACTTCAAGGATCCTCAAAGTCTCATAAACCAGGCATTATGGTACATGTCTATAATCTCAGCACTTTGGGAGGCCAAAGCACAAGGATTATAAATTTGAGCATAGCATGGACAATTTAGAGAGACTCTCTTTAAAAAAAAATAAATAAAATTTTTTTTAAATGTTGGGAAAAAAAAAAGGGCTGGTGTAGTAGTTCAACTTTCAGGCCCTGGGTTTAATATCCAGAATAACAAATCAAACACAGCATTTGCATACAGTCTACATTCACCCTCCAGCACAAATACTTTAAATCATCTCTAGGTTACTTCTGAAACCTAACAATGTAAAGGCTTTGCAAATAGCTGTCATGAATGCTAATATTCCAATGGACAATGCTCTACCAATGAGCCATATCCCCAGTGACAGGTATTTTTATGTGTGTATGACAGAGATGCTAAAAATCAAACCTACAGCCTCACACAGTAAATGAGACAATTAAAACATATGGCAAATGTTTAAATGTTTAAAAATCTATAGCCAGCCATGGTGACACACACCTGTAACTCTAGCACTCAGGAGGTAGGGGCTGAATGATCACTGAGTTCAAGGCCAACCTGAACTACCCAAGGAGACCCTCAAAAAAATAGAGAAAATTACATTAATACACACTGTCAAGAATGATAGGATAGGGGCCAGAGAGATAGCTCAGCAGAATAAGTGCTTGCCTGACAAGCAGAAGGTCCTTATGGTACTGCATTAGAAAAAAAAAGAATGATAGGATAACTGTGTTCAAAGTAAGAGTGACAATTTTGAGTATTTAAAGAATTAATGGCAATATGTCTTTAACAGTAATACGTTTATTTCAACATCAACTATATTTTGTGATGCACCTTATTCATCAACAACTTTCATCCACCTTATTTATCACATTGAGTATTATATGACTTTTGGCTCTTTCCCAACCTGAAAATGCCTACAGAGCAAATGTTTTGATTCAGTTCAGGAGACAGAGGTTACCATGAAAGTAAAACTAAAGACATTTTCCAAAGAGCTCTTTCAGAACTACTTAACAAAGTGGCAAGAACAAGGGCCAGCCAAATAGCTCAGCTGATTAAATTGCCTGCTTGCTGGGGTGAGGGGGGTGCATCCCTGGGCATGCCCTGCCAGCCCTGCCCTCAGGGAATGCTGAGACAGCAACGGAGACTGGGCATGGTGGTGCATGCCTGTAATCCCAGCCCTTGGGAGGCTGTAAAGAGGTGGAGGGTGGGTCACCAGGAGTCCAATCTAACAGTGCAACCCAGAACACCCTGTAGACCCTTCCCTAAAAGAAAAAGAAAAGAAAATCAAAGAGGCAAGAACAAGGAATAAGTATGTTCAATGCAAACAGAAGTATTCTGAGGATTACTGGAAATGTGAATTTCACTATAATGTGTGGTTTTTAAAATTTAACATCCACTGTATTTTTTTGATCATATGCATATAAATATGCTCTTTACTATGAAGCTACACATTCTTGGCCCTTTAACAGCTTCATTATAATACTAACCTATGGCAAAATTTACCTATTTATTGTGTGTGTGTGTGTGCATAGGGTCTTACTATGCAGCTGTGACTTATAATGATCCTCCTTTCTGCCTCCCAAGTGCTGGAATTACAGGTGCGCACCACCACGCCCAGACTCCATTGCTGGCACAGTGCAAATTTACCAATTTAAACTTTATGATTCAATGATTTTAGTATAGACAATCACCACCTCAATAGAGTAGTAAATTGAATCTATTTGTGTGTGTGTGTGTGTGTGTGTGTGTGTGTCTAGTCTTAGACACTGAACCAAACCCTCATGCATGCTGGGGAAGCATTCTGCAACCAAGCTACACTGGGGTACCTTTCAGTCTACCATTATGACAGCACACACTACCTTATCCTCTTGAAGGAAGTTTTAAAATGCTGAAGTGTGCCGGGCGTGGTGGTGCACGCCTGTAATCCTAGCACTCGGGAGGCTGAGGCAGGAGGATTGGTGCGAGTTCGAGACCAGCCTGGGCTACAAAAGTGAGCTCAGGACCAGCCTCAACTGCATAGTGAGACCCTGTCTCAAAAAGACAAAAAAAAAAAAAATGCTGAAGTGTATGTCTTCCAATATTGTTATTTTTGAGACTAAGTCACTTGTGTCCTTTGTAATTTCATGAGTTTGAGAATCAGCTTGTTCATTTCTGCAGCATAATTTTCATGGGGACTGCACTGAGTCTGTAAAGCTATGTCTGGCTTTTACTGTAGGTATCGCTGCATACATTTATTGCTAAGTATAACTTTATTTTTTATCTTTTTTGGTGTATTGAAATTTTCTTTTTCTGTTCTTTCTTTCTTTCTTTCTTCCTTCCTTCCTTTCCTTCTGTTATGGCCAGCTCAGCCTGCCCTGGGAGTGGGGCTGTCACAGCATGTGGTGCTGGGAATTGAACCACGGTGCCTGTGGTTGCCTAAGCTTGCCTAAGCAGGCACTTTAGACCACTGAGCTATCTTGCCGGCCCCAACAACTTTATTTTAACTTAGTTTAGTTTTTGTATTACCAGGGATTGAACTGAGGACCTTGTGCTTGCCAGGCAGGTACTTATTCTACTGTGCTATCTCACCAGCCCAAAGTACAACTTTAGTTGCATTCCACAAACTGATATCCTGTGATAACTTTTAATTAAGAAATCTATAGAATACAGAGATATTAATGCCATATTTTAAAAAATAGTTTGCTATTTTTCTGTTAAGGAGGTAAAAAATTTATGGAAAAACAAAACCACTGACACAGGACCAAATAGCAAGTCAATTGCTGAATAATTATGGGACTCTGAATATGTCTCATTTTCATTTGTAGACATACTGAGGGAATATTTATAAAGCATTTTCTTGATTAATTAGTGCTCATTCCTCCCTATTGATAGCATCCAAATTTCCTGGGGGCAGGGGAATCCTCTTATTCATTAGTTTATCCACTGCATCAATAGATTTGATCTAGTTACAGGCTCAGAACTGCGCATTAGTAATTCTAATAATACAGAAATTTCACTTTTATCCTGGATATCAAGTGATAATAAGTACGACATCTGAGAACTAAGTCAATATACACCAGTTACTATGTTCTTTCTGGAATATGGCCCACTTTCACATTGTAGGTTATACTGTTTTTTCCTACTTTACTTGACCCAAAATCACTCTACAGAGCCTTTTTTTTCTTCTTCTTTTTTAAATATATTTCATACAGGGTCTCACGAGTCTAGGACTCATAGTGGTCCTCCTATTTTCAGCCTCCCTAGCAGTGGGATTATATGCATGTGATGCATGCCACCACACTAGGTCTGCCTATCTATTCTCTTTCCTTCTTTCTTTTCTTTTTCTTTCTTTCTTTTTTTTTTTTTTTTTTTGTCTTTTTGGGACAGGGTCTTGCTATACAGTTCAGGCTGGTCTGGAACTCATTTTCATAGCCCAGGTTGGTCCTGAACTTGCACCAATCCTCCCTGCCTCAGTCTCCCAAGCGCTGGAATTACAGGTGCCTGTCTATTTTCTTAGCTCTAATAAAACTTTGCTACCACTTAAAAGATAAATAAATAAATAAATAAATAAATAAATAAGTACCAAGCATGGTGGTATCATGCCAGGCCTGTCTTTTTCTTACCTCTAATAAAACTCTGCTACCTTTTGAAAAATAAATATGTGTCAAGTATAGTGGCACATACTTGAATGTTAGCACTCAAAGAACTGAGATAGGAGGTGACTTATAAGATCCTGTGTCAAAATTTAAAAAAATAATAGTAATAATGTGAAAACTCTGGGTTCAAATCTGTAGTGCCAAATATATAGTACATAAAATAAACAATACATGGCATTTCTCTGACAAGTATAATTGTTTCATGGGCATTCTAAGCAAGGTAAAATGCAGTTTTTTGTATCTTTTAGACTTTTTTTTTCTTTTGATACAGGAATTGAACTCAGTACCTTGTGCTTGCCAGGCAGGAGCTGTGCAACTGAGCTATATCCCCAGCCCTTGCTTATATTTTAAATATGGGAAGGCATCTCTCTCTCTCTCTCTCTCTCTCTCTCTCTCTCTCTCTCTCTCTCACTTCTTTTTTCTCTCTTTTTTTTTTCCCCTTGGTCTTCTTGAGACAGGGTCTCGCTATGCAGTTCAGGCTGGCTTTGAGCTCACTTTTGTAGCCCAGACTGGTCTCAAACTCCCAAGGATCTTCCTGCTTCAGCCTCCCAAATGCTGGGATTATAGGTGTGTGCCACTACACCTGGCTGGGAAGGCATCCCTTAAAGAGAAAGTCTGCAGTTATTCTCCACTTCTTAATCATCTCTTAAGGTTAAGGATAATGTCTTCAATATTGAATAGATAATCACAGGAGAAGATAATCAGAATTGCAATTTTTTTTTTTTCCTTTTTGAGACAGGGCTTTACTATGTGGTTCAGGCTTGCCTTGAGCTCACTTTTGTAGCCCAGGCTGGTCTCAAGCTCACACTGATTCTCCTGCCTCAGACTCAGAATTGCAATTCAAAATATGTGCGGAACTTAATTCTATTCCTGGCTCTTTCACTTTTATGTGGAGGTGGAGTATATAAACTGAAGACTATTTGAGTTAAACATTAGCTCTCCTATTTGTTAGCCTGTTAGTCTCTAAAAGTCATATGAGAAACAACAACACTTATTTCAAAAGATTAGCAAAAAAAGAAAAAAAAAACTGCCTTGCATGCACACAGGCCTGGGTTCCATCCCCACCACCAAAAAAAAAAAAAAAAAAAAGATCAGCAAGACCCTGTCTTAAAATAAAGTGCTAAGGATGTATGTCAAGTGCAACTGCTTGCCTACCATGTGTGAAGCCCTGAGATCAATGCTCAGAAGGAGGGATGGAGAGAGAGAAGGAGGGATAGGGATGGGGTAATCATCCAGTATCTTGGACCTTTTAGAAGACCTTCACCTCTTCTCCCTTCCCCTATAGAGCCAATGTACACCTAAAATGACAAGTAGCAACGTATCTTGTTCTGTGTTTTGGCTGCCTCTCACATACATCATACTTGGTTCCCATGATGTATAGAGCACTAAGGAAGCACTGTCTATTAAGCAGTTCTTCTAATATGTGTCTTTCCTGCTTCTGTATATTCTGTCAAATTTGACTACAGTTCACTGGATTACCCACACATTATTCATAGGACTCATTTCCTAAAATACCATTTTTAAAATATCATTTGCCTACCCAATAAACTCTAGGCTATAAAGTTTACAGATGAAAATGGTTAGCCTAGAATTCAGAAAAGATGTAAATGGTTAGCTTAAAATTCAAGATTCATTCTTTCTTACAAAATTTCATGTTTTAGTTTTTCAACATAGGTTATACTGATAAAGCCTATCTCTTAGTTTTCCCTTCTCAAATGCTACTTCAGTTCTGCTCATGTTTTTTGATCACTTTTATTTTCTTCAGTTAAAACTCCATCAATTATGGAGAAACTCTTCTATCAAACATACCTCCTGAGGGGGATGGGGAAATAGCTCTGTGGCACAAGTGCCTGCCTGGCGAGTGCAAGGTCATGAGTTCAAACCCATGTCCCAGAAAAAACAAAACAAAACAAAACAAAACAAAACAAAAACTCCTAAAGTCTATTCCTATAAGAGGCAATATTATTCATCTAATAGCACTCAGAAAGAAACAAGTTCAGATATTAGAGCCTAGCAAGGCTGTACAAGGGTGAGGGGATATGGTTTAACACAACAAAAAAGCCTCCTGGGGAACGATCACAGAATTTGGTACACAGATAGAACACAAAAATCCTACATCAGACACACAGAGCAAGGAATCACTAAGCACTGAAGTCATAGGAAGTCACTATAAGAAAAATACAGGTGCAAATGTATCAACAAGCCAACTAAGAAACAAAGCTAATTTTAACCTGGTCATATTTTTCCTAAATTAAAGGAATTCTCAGCCAGGAATGGTGGTGCATGCCTATAATCACAGCACTTGGGAGGCTAAGGTAGAAAGATCTCCCGAGTTGAGATCAGCATAGGCTACATAGTTTGAGATCAGACTGAACTACATAGTGAAACCTTGTCTCAAAAAAATTCATTATATAGCCCAAGTAGGTCTCTAACTCACAACAGTCCTCTTGCCTCTGCCTTCTGAGTAGTAAGATGGCAGGTATGCACCAAAATACCCAGCCAATTTTTACTTTAAATTGTGAGATGAACCGGGCGTGGTGGTGCATGCCTGTAGTCCCAGCACTTGGGAAGCTGAGGCAGGAGAAGCAGTGAGCTTGAGACCAGCCTGGGCTTCAAAAAGTGAACTCAAGGCCAGCCTTAACTGCATAGCAAGACCCTGTCTCAAAAAATAAAACAAAATAAATTGTGAGATCAACATACTTTTAAACATGCAAGAAAGGTCTCAAAATAAATCTTATATTCAAGAAGCCAAGAAAGGGGTGCTTCACTAAAATAATAATAAAGAAAAGAGACATGGCATTTAACAAAGCATACAGCATAATAGAGAATTATAGGCGATCCCCAAGATGATGTTGGAGGTAGCCAAAGATAACTGTAAGCACAGAGAATAGCTAACTTTGACTGGAGCAGACTGAAGCGTTCCAGGGAGAGGTTTTTTTTTTTTTTTTTTAAAGAATTTTTAATTTTATTTTATTTTATTCTTCTTTCAGAACTTTCATTTGTTTATTTATTTTTATGGCCTGCTCAGCCTGCCCTGAGGGCAGGGCTGGTGCAGCATGTGGTGCCGGGGATCGAACCACGGTCCCTGTAGCTGCCCAAGCTTTCCTAAGCAGGCACTTTAGACCACTGAGCCATCCTGCCGGGCCCCACAGGGAGAGACTTTTTCCTAGAAAGAGATACTGACAGTAAATTATAGCCATCTGCATATCTTAAGAGAATTTTTTTTCTACAAAATGCTTTAAGACAAAATACATCCAAATCCTACAAAAAGACAAAAAGTCTAAAGGACCAAATCCCAGAAGCATGAGTTTGTTTGTTTGTTTAGTGAGACAGGGGTTCAAACTCACGACCTTGAACTTGCCAAGCAGGCACTTGAGCTATCTCTCCGGCCCCAAGTTTATTGAGCTTTACAAAAAGATAAAACTGCACTGCACTTGGTTATCAACTAATCAGAACCACTGAAGTACCACTGTTGGTAGTAACCTAGCAGAAGCCATTCTGTGTTTTTCCACTGATGTAGAAATAAATGGTAAGAGTGAAGCAATACCAGGTGAGATGGCATGCGGTCAAACATTTACAATAATTTTTCTGAAACTTGACATGTTTGCTTTTTTTGTTTTTTGAGATGGGGTCTCACTATGTAATTCAGACTAGTCTTTTTATTTCCTTTGGTACTTAGTACAGGGTCTACGTAGTCTCACTACACAAACTTGTAGTGATCCTCCTGTTTTCAGCCTCCCAAGCACAGGTATTACAAGCAAGAGCCACCACACCCAATCTCAGCACACCCCAGTGGTGGGGCCAGCTTGGCATACGGGAATCAAATCCCAGTCCCTGCTCTGCCTAAGCAGAACGTTTTAATCTGCTGTGATATCGAGCCAGCCCTCAGACTCGTCTTGAAGTCATGTCTGATCCTCTTGCCTCAGGATCCTGCCTCAGACTCCCAAGTGCTAGGAATGAAGGCATGTGTAATCGCAGGTAGCTTCTCATTCTATGTTTGAGAATTTAAATAATTGGGTCATCTTACAAAGAACTTTAATATCAAAGAACACTTGTAGCAAGATGTAGTAGCACTTGCTTATAATCACAGCACTTGAGAGGCTAAGGCAGGTGAGTTACCATGAGTTTGTGGTCAACCTAGACTACATAGCAAGTTCAAGGCCAGCTTGAACTATACAGCAAGACCCTGTTTCAAAAAACAAATATACAAAGGGCTGACCAGATAGCTCAGCAGACTAAAGCCCCTGCTTAGGAAGAATGCAGGGGCTGGATTCAATCCTGAGCATGCCATGCTAGCCCACCCCTGGGCATACTGAGAAGGCGATTGAGACTGGGCATGATGGTGCCTGCTGTAATCCCAGCATTTAAGGGGCTGAAAACAGGAGAATCACTACAAGTCCAATCTACATAGTGAGTCTCTGTAGACCCTGTACAAAATACATAAACACATACACACACATGCACACATGCATGTACACACACACACACAAAGAAAATAACACTTCCAAAATTCTAATATAGGTTTGGGGTCATTAAAAAAAAGTTATACTAGCCAGTGGGTGGGAAAGTAATTTTAATAACAGGTAAAGAGCACACAGGTAATTAATGATAATATAGAAAATCTAAGGCTTTTAAAAATGTTTTATCCTTGAGGAAGCCAAAAAAGCACTGTAGAGCATTAACACAGCTAAAATAAAATCAGTATTGATTCAATCAAAATAAAACTGCACTGTGAAGAGAGGAGGATGGGTACTATGTTATTCTGTATCCCACAGTGTGTGGGTTATCAGTTATAGGGCAGGAAAAGAAAAACCATCCTCCTGTACATGCAAAGTTAGTAGATAATGCCTGAGACAAAGTGTTTTTAGGCCAAGAGGTAACACTACAGTATGTTAGTTAAAAAGCCAAAACATTTTTTTTTTTTTTGAGACAGGGTCTCACTATGCAGTTCAGGCTGGCCTTGAGCTCACTTTTGTAGCCCAGGCTGGTCTTGAACTCGCACTGATCCTCCTGCCTCAGCCTCCCAAGTGCTGGGATTAGAGGCGTGCACCACACACCTGGCAAGCCAAAACAATTTGAAAAAAAATTGCAAAAGGTATTATTGAGAATGGCGAAAGGATCATAGCATACTTGAAGGAGTCAAAGGAATTGGAGAAACTACAATTTTAAAAGTTAACACCCTTGGGGCCTGGCAGGATGAAAGCTTGGGCGGCTTCAGGGACCACGGTTCGATGCCCGACACCACATGCTGTGCCAGCCCTGCCCTCAGGGCAGGCTGAGCCAGCCATAAAAATGAGTGAATAAACAAACAAAGGTTCTAAAATAAATAAATAAAATTAAATAAAAAAAATAAAAGTTAACACCTTGTAAACTGCCATTTTAAGTAGCGTGATATATCTAACACATAGATTCACAGAATTGTTTCCTCAACAGGAGACAAAACACTTCCACTGCTCCAAAAATTCCCTTGTGCCATTCTTTTGTAGTCATCTTCCCTTGACCCCAACTGTTGGCAACCATTGATCTTTTCAGCATAATTTTAATTTTTTTCTTTTTGATTTTTGGGCTTTTTTGAGACAGGGCCTACTATGTAGCCCAGGAGGCTGGCCATGAACCTAAGGCAATCCTCCTGAGTACTGGGATTACAGACATGACACTATGTAGTCAAATATTATGTAACCTTGAGACTAGTTTCTTTTCTTTTTATCTTTTTTTATGGTCTGCTCAGCCTTTCCTGAGGGTGGGGCTGGTATAGTACATGGTTCCAGGGATCAAACTGTGGTCCCTGTGGCCACCTAAGCTTTCCTAAGCAGGTGCTTTAGACTGCTGAGCCATCTTGCCAACCCAAGAAACTAGTTTCTACTCAGTTTAAAGTTGTCCAGATTTATCTAAACTGTTACTGTATACCAACTGTTCATCTTTTGGTACTGCTCACCAGTATTCTACTGTATGATTATGCTACAGATTCTTTACCATTTGATCTATGAAGGATATTTTCTGAAAACTAAGAATAAAGCTGATACAAGTATTCATTTAAATCACAATTTTATATGAACCTAAATTCTGGTTTTCCTAGGATTTTTCCCTAAGATATTGTTCATGTGTACAGCTGACGAGTAATATGGAAACTACAAATTTAGGATGTCATAAGTCTGTGTTCAACTATTTTCTAGAAGTGCTGTATTATTCTGCATCCTAAATAATAGTGTGTAAGGGTTCCAAGTTGTTCTACATCACATCTTCATGAATACTCTCAAGTTTTAATTTTAATTATTGTAACTGTGTACAATGATATCTCACTTTGCATTACCCTAATGATTAAAGTTACATTAAGAAACTTCTCATGAGCTGATCCACCACCTGATATCCTTTGGAAGCATCTGCCAACACCTAATGAATATTTTAAGTAAGTCATTTTTTCTTATTGTTGAGCTTTCACAGTGCTTCATACATACTTAATACAAGTCCTTTATCTATATGCAAATATTTTTTGCTAGTTTTTTCATCTCTTAATGGTGTCTTTTGCAAGCAAGCCTTTTCTTTTTTTGGGGTGGGGGAGTATCAGTAATCAAACTCACAAACTTACACTTGCCAGGAAGACCCTATGCTGCTGAGCTATCTCCCCTGTGCAAGCTTTTTTTTTTTTTTTTTGGTGGGACCAGGGTTCGAACTGACGACCTTGCACTTGCCCAGCAGGCACTTGTGCCTCAGAGCTATCTCCCCAGCCCCTACCTGTGCAAGCTTTTAATGAAATGAAATGAAATTCATTTTTTTTCTTTTATGAATCATGTGTGGTGGTACAGATTACCTGGGACCTGTCTGTGGAGTGCTGAGGCAGGAGAGGACCCGCCAAGAGTTCAAGGCTAGCCTGAGCTACATAGTGTATGGAGCTAAAGGCCAGTCTGGACTACACAGGAAGACCTTGTCTCAAAAAGAAAAAGAAAAAAGAAACACACTTTCAGTATGATATTTACTCTTCAAAAACATAAAATATTGCTATGATTTTTTTTCTAATAGTGATACAGCCTTATATCTCACATTTCTATTTGTGCTATGTTTTGTTTGGATTTTTTTTTCCCCTGTGTTTTTGAGATAAGGTCTCACTATGCAGTTAAGACCAGCCTTGAATGAAGTATGTGGCCTGCGATGGACTTGAATTTGAGGCCATCCTTCCTCCCAAGTGCTGAGATTACAGGCATGTGCCACCATGCTTACACCTTGTTTTTCATTTTTCAATTTTAGTATATGGGCTACTTAAGTGAGCACTTTTGTTTTTAATTTTGAGGCAGGGTCTCACCATGTTGACCAGGCTGGATATGAACCTGTGATCCTCCATATCAGCCTTCTGAGAAGCTGGCATAACTCTATAGGCATGTGCCACTGAACCCAGCTGCTGTTCAAATTAGGTAATTTCCTTTTTTTTTTTTTTTTTTTGGTCTTTTTGAGACAGGGTCTTGATGTTCAATTCAGGCTGGCCTTAAGCTCACTTTGGTAGCCCAGGCTGGTCTCGAACTCACATCAATCCTCCTGTCAAATTAGGTAATTTCTAATAATGTATTTTGACGTCCAGTGACTCATCTATCATTTCTATCGTCATTGAGCCAATCCAGTGAGATTGTCATTTCCTTCTAAAAGTTTCATTTAGTTGTTTTTTAGATCTTGTTTCTTTGCTAACACCTATATTTTTCCACTTATTACTGAAATGTAGTAGTAACAAATAATTTATTCTTTTTGAGATAAACTTAACATTTGAGTGATCATGGCCATTATTATCTTTTTTTTTTTTTTTTTTTTTTAAATGTGAGTTCAGCTTTTTCTCATTCTTTTTAAGTTAAGTAATTCTAAATTATGTTGTGGACATTTTTCAATGTTATGAGACTCTAGGTCTTACTTGAAACCTACTAAGAATGTAGGTATTTTTGTTTCAGCTAGTTAATGACTCAGTTATGTTTCAAGAACTGCCAAGAGGATAGGTATAATGGCTCACAACTATAATCCCAGCACTTGGGGAGGCTGAGGGCTACATAGTGAGTTCAAGGCTAGCCTGAATTACATAGCAAGACTCTGGCTTTTTGTTGTTGTTGCTGTTTTTGTCTTTTTGAGAGAAATTCTCGCTATGCAGTTCAGGCTGGCCTTGAGCTCACTTCTGTAGCCCAAGCTGGTCTTGAGCTCGCACTGATCCTCCTGCCTCAGCCTCCCAAGTGCTGGGATTACAGGTGTGCACTACCACGCCCTACAAGACTCTGTTTCTTAAAAAAAAAAAAAAAAAAAAAAAAATTAGCTGGGTATAGCGGCTCACGCCTGTAATCCCAGCACTTGGGAGGCTGAGGCAGGAGGATTGATGTGAGTTTGAGACCAGCCTGGGCTACAAAAGTGAGCTCAAGGGCAGCCTGAACCACATAGCAAGACCCTGTCTCAAAAAGACCAAAAAACCAAAAACAAAAAACAAACAAAAAAAAAAATTACCAGGGGCTGGGCCTCGTGTTGCATGCCCATAATCCTTGCACTCTGAGAGAATAAGGCAAAAGAATCTCCACCTCAAGGCCACCCTGAGCTACTTAGCAACTTAGGGAAACCCTGTCTCAATTTTTTTCTAAACAAAGGGCAGGGACACAGCTTAGTGTGAAGACTCTAGGTTTACAGCCCAGTATTAAAACAAAAACAAAAAACCTGATCAAAGGGCTAGGAATGTAACTCAGTGATATAGCACTGAGTGAGGCCAGGGTTCAATTTCCAACAGTGAGGGTAAAAAAACAATCAAGGGTTGGAGTTCTACCTCAGTGCTACAGCATTTGCATGGCATGCACAGAGCCTTGAGTTCAATCCACAGCACTGCAGGGGAGCAGGGACACAACTCAAATATCCTTTTGTAGATTGCATTTCTTTTTTCTTTTTTTTATTATGGCTGGCTCAGCCTGCACTAGGGGTGGGGCTGGCACAGCACATGGTGCAGGGGATCAAACAGCGGTCCCTGCGGTTGTCTAAGCTTGTCTAAGTAGGTGCTTTAGACCACCGAGCCATCTCACTGCCCCCTGTAGACTGCATTTCTAATGTCAGTTCAGTTTTCAAATATTTTGGTGGTCGTACAGAAGGTATTCTGTAAGTGACTGCATAGTGTCCAATCTAGGATGTAGGCAGTTGACCCCACAATTCAGTTCTCAGTGTCTTTGTATTCTTTTTTTTTTTTTTTTTTTTTCTTGTGGGACCGGGGTTCAAACTCACAATCTTGCACTTGCCAGGCAGGCACTTGTGCCACGGAACTATTTCCCCAGCCCCTGTATTCTGTTTTGGTTAGTCATGCACACAGTCTGGAATTCAGCTCAAAACTGCATAGGCAATTTAGTGATCAGTTGCCCAACTCTTCCTTTCCTACAATCTTTCAATTACTCTGCATCCCAACCTTCAAAAGCAAAGGCTTTATTAACCTTACTCTGCAGAGTACTTTGCATGACTGTGCTTACATCATGGCTAAGCAATGAAATGGCAGGAGGAGAAGAAAGCAGTAAGAATTCAACAAAGTGGCTCAACTTCCAGCTCCTCCAATCTAGAGAAAACATTCTCTCCTGCTACATTTTAATCTCCTACCTGCCCTCACTGAGGCCATTGCAGCCACAATCAAGGACTGCTTGAAGCCTGGTTATAAGACAATGAAGAAAGAAAGAAAAGAAAAAAAGAATGAAAGATGTGAGATATCCACACTTGAGTCAGATTTAAGAGGACTTGTGGGGGGGGGGGCTCTTTCCGTCCATGTGAATGTTCACTTATAAATTTTAAGAGACTGTGTTCAGGCTGGGGCATACCGGTAGGAAAAAAACATTAAAACTCACCGCTGGTTCAGTGGTACTCTGAATTCTGGTCTTCTTCCCCAAATATGCCTCCTACTATTTACTTTTCAGAGTCCTCAAATAGCCACTCCAAGCATTCTGTCCACGTATTATAGCTGCATTCAGTGGGAAAGACAGGGCGAAGTGTGCTTACTACATCTTATCTGGAACCAGAACTTGGACTACTGTTGTAAAGCTTTGTAGAACTGATTAAAACTACTTGTATAACTTTGATTTTAAAACATTAAAAATTTTAGGCTGGAAATGGTGGTACATGCCCATAATCCAATCTGGAAAACTGAGGCAGGAGTAGTGTGACCTAAAACCCAGCCGGGACCACTGTAAGCCAATCTTGTAAATTCATACACATTTGTGTATCTGGTGTTAAATCTGTTTCTCTAGTAAAACACTGATACAAAACAAAACAAATCCAACCAAAACCAGTCCCAACCCAATCCAGCCCAACCCAACCAGGGCAACTTAGTGACTTAGAGTCCCTGTCTCAAAAAAACAAAAACAATACCAATAGCTGGGAACACAGCACAGTGCAAAGGCCCTGGTGAGCAAAACAAATAAACACATGCATATATATTAGGGAAAAGGGAAAAAGAATTACAATTTTAAGTATCTGCAACTTTTGGGCATTCTTCATTTTTTTTTATATATTATGGCCAGCTCAGCCTGCCCTGGGGGTGGGGCTGGCACAGCATATGGTGCCAGGGATTGAACCACAGGCCCCGTGGTTACCTAAGCTTGCCTAAGCAGGTGCTTTAGACCACTGAGCCATCTCACTCACTAGCCCTGGACATTATATATTTATGAAAAACTGGGTCAGGCGTGGTGGCACACACCTGTAATCCCAGCACTTGGGAGGCTGAGGCACGAGGATCGACATGAGTTCAAGACCAGCCTGGGTTACAACAAAAATGAACTCAAGGCCAGCTTGAACTGCACAGGGAAACCCTGTCTCAAAAAAAAGACAAAAAGAAAAACTGAAAGCTTTGACTCATTTCCATAGATTTTTTGTTTGCTTGTTTTTTGTCTTGTTTGAAACAGGCTCTTGTTATGCAGTTCAGGTTGACTTTGAGCTCACTTTTGTAGCCCAGGCTGGTCTCAAACTCACACTGATCCTCCTGCCTCAGCCTCTCAAGTCTAGGATTATAGCAGTGCATGACCACACCTGGTTTCATATGGAGTTTTTTAAATAGTAATATTGTCACATAGTATGCATCTGTTTTTTTTTGAGACAAGGACTCATTATACAGTTCAGGCTGGTCTTGAACTCACTATGTAGCCCAGGCTAGTCTCAAACTTTTTCTTTTTTTTTTTTTTGTCTTTTTGAGACAGGGTCTTGCTATGCAGTTGAGGCTGGCCTTGAGCTCACTTTTGTAGCCCAGGCTGGTCTCGAACTCGCACCAATCTTCCTGCCTCAGCCTCCCAACTGCTAGGATTACAGGCATGCACCACCACACTTGGCTAGTCTCAAACTCTCAGCAATCCTCCTGCCTCAGCCTCCTCATTAGGGATTACAGGTGAGTACCACCATAATAGTTTACATATTATATATTTTTAAAGATGAAAAAGGGGCTGGGGAAATAGCTCAGTAGAAAAAAGCGCTTGCCTGGCAAACACAGGATCCTGAGTTCAATCCCCAGTACCGCAAAAAAAAAGATGAAAAAATACCAGTTGGCCAAAGTGTGAAACAAAGGAGATCACAGGTGATACTATAAACTAGGAAATCAGAAAGTTCAGGATGATCTAAATCCAAGAGTTTAAAGAAGAGAGGCAGGAGAATCAGGGAGGGTTAGTTCTGTTTCTTGCATGTCATGTTAAGGTATAGGAACTTCACCTGAGAAATGGAAGGCCTTCAAGGGCTGGGAAGTGAAATGTCTGATCAGTAGGAAGGTTTTTTTTTGTTTTATTTATCTATTTGCTAAGTAAGTTTAAAAGGTATCTGTTGAGCCATCGAGATAGCTCAGCAGACTAAAGCAACTGCTTAGGCAAGCTTAGGCAACTGCAGGGACCACAGTTTAATTCCCGGCACCACATGCTGCACCAGCCCCACCCTCAGAGCAGGCTGAGATAGCCATAATATAAATAGTTTTGAAAAAATAAAATAAAAGGTAACTGCTGCAGAACTTTAAGGTAGACAGAGAATGAATCTTACCAACTGAATTTAAGAGATTATAAATTGGAGAACAATAAAAACAGTAAGATTTCATATGTTGGAGGTGGCAAGGGGGGGCTATACATGCAAATAATCATATGTAATTATATATTATTTCACATATGATTTTATGTATATATGCACAGAACATTTTTTTGGGGAAAAGGAAGATAAGCAAAATAAGCAATAATAATAAACTTTGGAGAAGGAAAGAGGGTGAGAGAAAAGGTTTTAATTTTCCTGAGCTTGATTTTAAAAATTTTTACCTTAAAAAAATTAAAAAATAAAAAATTTTTACTTTGGAAAAAAAATCTTTAAATAAAAATTTTTTTTTTTTTTTTTTTTTTTTTTTTTTTTTTTTT
>PVJA010030688.1:10002-25643 GCA_004027025.1 Myocastor coypus
TGTGTGATGTGTGGGGGAAAACTAGCAGAATTATTTGAGCTGACTATTTTGTCCAAAGTTAATGTAGGCTTTGGGAGGCACCAAGTCCACAGGAAGCCTCTCAGAGGGTGTGCTGGGGTTGAATTTGTGCAGAAGCAGCGCTTGGTAGAGGTTGGCTGCAGGGGAAGATGTACTTCATCCTAGCAATGCTTAGGCACCAAAGGAGTGGATAAGTATTTATTTTTCTATAGCTATACCCAGAGTTTGGATATAGATTATTCTAGGCCAAATAGATTATTCTAGGCCAAAGCTCTCTTTATTTGTGAGTTCGTGAGTTAGTGTTGTAAGTTAGTCTATAAAGCCACATATGATTTCTGGCTAATATGCAGTATCCTTATAATAAAGGGAAATTTTCCTCTATGATCAAATGCCTAGGAACCCCTTACCTACCCTGTCCTGAGACTTATTTTTCTTTCAAGATGAGAAATGAAGTCTGAGCTCCGTTACTGCTGGCAACAGTTATCCAATGAGCTTTATTTTAGTGATGGTCCCAGAATGTCTTTTTTGAATTAATATTCATTAATGAACTATGATGAGAAGCTTCAGGTCATGGATTAGGTTGTATTCACTTTTGCATTTCTGTCTCTTCAAGCAGCAGAGTCATAGGGAAATAATAAGAATAAATATTAGTGGCAACATTTATTGTGCAGAGAGATTGATGTGTACCAGGCTGTCTTCCAAGCCATGTACATACAGAGAGGGAGTGGGGGAAATCACCAGATTTACTCAACTGGTCTTGTCGGTGGGTCAAAAGAATATATTTCTTGGACTGGGGAGATAGCTCAGTAGAATAAGTGCTTGCCTGGCAAGTGCAAGGACTTGAGTTCAACCCCCTGTCCCGCAAAAAAAGAAAAAAAAAAAGAATGTATTTCTAATAAATGCCTATCATCAATTTATACATAGTACACAATCAAATTAATATGTATGTTCAAGGAGTAAGCTAAGTCACATAACTAGTAAGTGTTTGATCTGAAATCTAAGACTGGGCCCTGTGGTTCTGGAGCCCACTCCAAACCGCTTTCCTAGAACAGCTTCTCCCTCTGCAGATCTAACTCACACTTCGTTTCTCATCTTGAAAGAAAAATAAGTCTAAGGATAGGAGTAGGTAAGAGGTTCTTTCAAGGTAAATCTAGCTGTTCTCCAGTCACCACCTAAATGTGGTGCTGGGGGGCCCGGAAAAGTCCTCACACCAGCGTTGACTATGACCTCCTGCCCAGACCCCACCTCAGGACTGAGGCTCCCTCCTTCCCCTTTGGCACTGTGCCTGAGTAAGCAGAGCCACCTTCCCACCTTGCCGCTCCAGGGACACTCTCATCCAGAGCAGCAGAACAACTTGAGGGTGAGGCTTCTATTAAGACAATTCAGGTCCTAGTTCAGTTCTTTCCACCTAGTCCATTTCTGTTCTCTGCTGTTGCAAGCAACTGCATTCCCCACTAGATTTAAAAATCTGTGCAAGGGACCACAGTACTAGGTAGCTAATTAGGGACATAAGGCATGAACATGAATAACTACTGTGCAAGGTGATCCATATGGAGGCCTGTGAGTCCTGATGGGGATAGGAAGCCTGCATTTGGGGGTGGGCGGGAGGATGAGCTGCTTTATTAAGAAGATAGGATGAATTTTGAATAATGGATAAATCTGCAGTGGAGCTCAGATGAAGAATTCAGCTTATGGGAAATGGGAGGGCAGCCTCAGGCAAAGGATGTGTATAAGCAGAGCAAGGCGGTGAGAAAGAGGAGGGACTTTTGGTGAAAAGCCCAGGGCGCTTGCAGGGCATGTGTATGGCAGTGAGAATCGTCATTCTAAATGATGCTCTTGAACAAATGTCGAAAGATTTTTGAAACTATATGTAAAATAATAACCATGTTTTTAATCTGTCTTTGCAGGTTGTATCGGACTTTCAAGGATAATAAATATGTCTACATGCTTCTGGAAGCCTGCTTAGGTGGAGAACTGTGGAGCATATTAAGGGACAGGTAATGAAAAGAAGTTAGAAGCAGCCGCTTTTGTCTACCCACAGCTGGTGTAGAAGAAGTTGCATTTGTGATCAAAGAGAACAAGGGAAATTATTACAATAAAATGTACTGCCTCTTGATAAGATAGTTATAGTGATATTTTACTAGCTGACATTGTACTTGTCTATCCTTCAAAGGATATACATAAGTATCCTTCAAAGTAATCTTCCTTATCCTTATTTTAGAGATTAAAGATTTCTATTTTTGAGCCTGGCGTGGTGGCACATGCTTGTAATCCCAGAACATGGAATGCTGAGGCAGGAGGATCGATGTAAGTTCAAGACCAGCCTTGGCTACAAAAGTGAGCTCAAGGCCAGCCTAAACTGCACTGCAAGACCCTATCTCAAAAAAAAAAAAATCCTACTTTTTGGAAATATTGAATTATTTAAGGTCACCTGGCTAGTACTATGCAGACTCACTGTACAAACTCAAAGACTAACTTTTAAGGAAAAAGGATATTTTTCAGATTGGTAGCATAAGATGTTTACAAAGGTTTAATTTTACCAAAGGGGTGGTTTCCATGTAATCAAAACCACAGATATGCACTGTACACCACTTGTGTAAGAGACATCATAGTAGACTGCATGGGGTTTTCTACAGTGTGGATAGATTTTTTCATCCACCAGACCGACAATGTAAATTTTTTTCTAACAAGTTTAGCATTTATGTGGTTGAAACTTTATGATTTAAAAATTTTTCACTAATGTAAAAACTATTGGTAATTTATCATTAAATGGCCCAAGAGTTCTATAGGTAGCAAGCACAGAAGAGAGAACGAGATAGTGATAGAGGAAGAGTTTGAATTAAACTGAAAAGTTGACCAAAAATTTAGAAAGCCAGCGAGGCAGACAAGGAAAACCCAAGAAAGTTGCCACAGGATGGGGTCTCTCTGTGGGTGATGAACCGAAGACATTGCAAAGAGGATTGGGGGAGGGGGCAGGAGCAGAAATGGGAAGGCAGGCTGGCACTGTGGCATTGTTGCCAGCCATCTTTGACACAGTCCCTTTGGCAGTGCTTCAGCTCTGGGCACACACAACAGTCACATGGGAAGCTTTAAAAACCAGCAGTGCTGGTTCCTAAGGCCAGAGGAAATAACAGGTTTAATGCTTCGCAGGCAATTCAAAGATGCTTCCCTCTTTGAGAGTCACTGAGTCAGGCAACAAAGGCCACTGAGCCTGTGAGCAGAAGGTGAAAGTGCTGTGTGCAGAGCATCTGACCAGATGGGTCTGAATAGGGAGAGCATGGAAAGGTGAGCAGGCTGCCAAGACCCGAGAAAACATCAGTCTCTTCTGTCTCTGCCTTGCTAAGGAGATGTATTTAGAAAATCTAAGTCTGTATTCAAAAAGAAGTTCTCACAGCCTATTAAGCACCTCTTTGGTGCTGATAACAACCTTATTAAATAAGTAGCAATTCACAGCTAGTACCCAACTTACAGGCATAGATCCTAAGGGTTGTAGTAGCTAAGTAACTTGTCCAAGAGTCCAGTGAGTGAAATAAGGAGGAATCAAAGCCAGTTAGTTTCCCTCTCTCCAGAGCCATGCCCTTCTATTACATCACAGGACAAATCACCTCCACAATTGAAAAACTCGGTATGTAAAGCTGTACACCATGCCAGCACAGAGGACCTTTAGTAAAAGATCCAAGGACACCAAACAGGAAAGAGATGTGCCCCCAGACACACACACACACACACACACACACACACACACACACACACACACCTTTGCTGGTTGCTGTCACAGCCTATATAAGCAGGAACTGAAAAATGATCTCATGAGCCTTTGTTTAGTCAAGTGACAGCTACAGAGGTCTGGCTCAAGCTCACTACTGAAATAGCTTCATTTTCTTCAGTTTGCTTTAAATGTCTTTTAAAAAGTTTTGTTTTCCTTTTTTTTTTTTTAAATTTTATTTGCTCAAATGTGACCAGTATGTGTTTGGATGTCAACATTTTAATATTAGTGAAACAATTCTAGTTCACATCAAGGATTCTCCTGAATTCTTTTTTTTTTTTTTTTTTTTTTTTTTTGTCTTTTTGAGACAGGGTCTCTCTATGCAGTTGAGGCTGGCCTTGAGCTCACTTTTGTAGCCCAGGCTGGTCTCGAACTCACACTGATCCTCCTGCCTCAGCCTCCCAAGTGCTGTCTCCTGAATTCTTTATGATCAGAAAGCAGCCTAATTCATTGGTGGCATAAAACAATTTCAGTGATGATCCTCTGCAAACCTTTTAAATTGCATAGATATATTACTAGGACAGGTGATACCTAGAAGAGCACCAAAGATGTACATACAAGATATTAAAAGGGAAACTGATCTCATTACAGAGGCAGCTTTGATGAACCCACCTCCAAATTTTGTGTTGCTTGTGTGACAGAAGCATTTGATTACCTGCACCGACTAGGTATTATCTACAGAGACCTGAAGCCAGAAAACTTAATTCTAGATGCTGAGGGTTACCTCAAATTGGTAAGACAAGTTCATTCACTTTCAGTATCATATGAGAAATTTTCAAAATAAGCTTGTGTACTGTTTGCAATTTTCTTCTTAATTTTGATACAGTTCTTTTCACTCTTGATGGTATGGTCTTTGAAGTTGTCATAGCTAATATTGTGAGCAATAATATGAGGATATTCATTTTGGCATAGGAGCATAAGGAGTCGGTCACAGCAGTGACCTCTACTAAAGACTCACATAATGAAATGCCTCTAAAATTGGCTTTTAAAGGAGTTTGTGTAATTTAACTAGATTTTAATTGATTGCTACTACATATAGAAGTGGCTATAAGGAAAAAGGAAATAATATCACGTGACCCTTGCCCTAAGGCATCTGGTGTCCATATAAGAAGAGGAGATAAACTAACCAGGTAACCATGGAATTGTTTAGAAGATTTTCCAGGTGATTTTAAGAAGTAAACAGAGTTGACTACAGGCTTTATGAGGACCAAGACTTTTCTTAGTTTTCTTTCTTTGTGATCTATTAATGCCTCACAAGGACTCCTTTGCATGTCATGCTAAAAAAAAAATGTTTACAAGTCACATAAACTGAGAAACTAACGTGAATCAATCTAGATGGCCATAACTGAGGAAAAACCATGGTACTACAAAGTGCTTTGGAAGGGGAATCTTACAGGATGGGGAAGCAAGGCCATTGGTTCTGTTTTCATAATTCTTCAGGAACATTAAACCTTCTCTGAGCTTAATATGTACAGTATGGTAAGTTTCCTACCCCAGAACTTTCACACAAGGAAATATTTCAATTGTTTAATAAGCAGTTACTATGTGTAAAGCTACTATACTAAATCTTTTATCTACTTAGAAATCTACAAGATATATTTTAACAGACACATGCTCTCCTTGCAAAATATAGCCATAGGAATTAAATTTCTTCTGGGTAAATTCTGAAAGACCTCTCCCCACAGTGGAGTCAAATAAAAGCCCTTTCATGTGAAATCTGGCAAACTTCCAAGAAACATTTTGATCCATTCAAGCTTCATTTTATCTATGAAAGACAGCTTTGAAAACTGGCGAGGTACTCACACAAGGCCACAGTCATCCCTTATTCATACTTCCTTCATTTGCTATGCTTCCTATGGCTCTTTAGGGAAACCCTCTGGCATATTCTACAAGTAAAACCATCATGAGCAATGAAAGGACATCTACTGGCTTCTGCATCATTTTGTTGAAAAATTCCAATAGTATAGTCAGCATCTCTGGACAGAGATGGGTGATGCTTCTGTTAGCTGTTGCTAGCTGTCCTGCTAATTTGCTTGCCAGAGAGCTCACCGAAGGGAAGGGACTAAATCTTGTAGAGATTAAAGAGTGAATGGTTAATATTTCTATTTCTAATTATATGAACTTAGACATCTTGAAAGCCTCTTACTAGCTGAAGCTTAAAAATCTTAGATGAAACAAGAGAAACAGTATGACAGATGCATTGCTGAGTTCCTAAGTCAGCACAGGAGTCCCTCTGGGCTGGCAACTGAACCTCAGCAGGAGTGCGTGGTGGAGATCAGCCCTGCAGCGGCCAGATTATGTGCACCAGCAACCCCAAGTAGTGCAGAGGTTCAATTTCCAAGTTGTGTCCTCTGGGAACAGGACCAATCTTTGGACCTGGGAAATGTGGGAAAGGCAATGAAGAGAACATTGTATAGAGCCAGGGATCACAGAGATTAAGCTCTCATAGAAAAAGAAAACAAAAAACATGTAACAAATTTATAAAGACAGAGTAGATACAAAGAAACATGCCTTTCTCACTATTGGCTCTTGGTAGGGAACAAAACAGGTTGCCTGGAATAAGTCTTGGCTACAGGCTGGTCTCGGTGAGGACTGGGGACCCCATCTTCAAGGACGGGAAACGCAAGTGAGAATTTAAATGAAAATGGATCCGTGTTGGTAACATGTCCAAGTTCCCATGAGCCAATGTATATTGCCTCTGGACGAATATACGTTGATTCAAGGCACAAAGCACTTTTAGAGTTAAAGATCCTGGGGATAGAAGCTCAAATTAAAAAAAATAACAGCAACAAAATAAGTTATGAGGGTAGAAGTTGCCCTGAATTAATTAATCACCAAAAACAAAAATATGTAAATCAGTAAGTGAGTAAATAAATAGGCGCCAGGCGTGGTGGCACATGCCTGTAATCCCAGCACTTGGGAGGCTGAGGCTGGAGGATTGGTGAGAGTTCGAGACCAGCCTGGGCTACAAAAGTGAGCTCAAGGCCAGCCTGAACTGCATAGTGAGACCCTGTCTCAAAAAAACAATAAATAAATAAATAAATAAATAAATAAATAGGCAACAGGCTAGTAAAGTGCCCCCAATGCAAGTAATCAGATATGGAATATACCTAAATGCATTGAATGCATCTGAAAATAAGAATTTGATGAAAGTAAATAAAGAGAAGCTCTTAAAAAGAGCTAACAGATTTTAAAGAAAAAAATGAACATGAATCTTTTTTTTTAAATATAATTAACTAAAATTTAATAGCCTATGGAAGTTTTCATTAATAGTGGACTAGTTTGCACTGGACCATCCTCTTGAGATCAATGAAAATACCTGTGCAAGTAAATATTCTAGCCTTGAAAAGTGGACAAATGCGAGGTGAGATACATATTTTTCTTTAAAATTTTGTGTTTGGTACAGGGTCTCACTTCTCACTGCACAGCTTGGACTCATAGCTATCCTCCTGTCTCAGCCTTCCCAGTGCTGAGATTACAGGCATGTGCCACCATGCCCAAACTCTGTCTCTGGCTCAGTAAGCCCGAGGGCAGGGCTGGCGCAGCATGCAGGACCAGATCACTTACCTAAGCAGAAGCTTAGTCTGCTGAGCTATCTCACCAGCCCTGAGATCTGCATTTAAACTGCTGCTTTCCAGCTACTGACCTAGGGCACTTCTCAGCCTTTAAGGAACCAGATGAAGCTTTTTACACAACATCACACCTGCTGGTGAGACACTGAACATTTCCCCACTGGACTGTGGACAGGGCCAGAGTATCTCACAGTAAGTTTAATTTAACATTTTTCTAGAGATCCCAGGAAAAGCAATTAAAAGGAAAAATATTAAGAGGAAAAGTGGCCTTCTTTATGTGCACATAATATATATTCTTTTTTTTGTAAAAAAGTCTAAACCTACTAAAGAAGTAGTAAAATGAATAAGAAAATTAAGCATGATTGTAGGTACAAAATTAGTAGAATTAATAGGAATTAATGAAATTTGTTTTTATGTACTACCAGCAACAAAAAATTTATAAATGAAATAAAATGGTATTGATGGTCCCATCAAGCATTATAAACTATTAAAATAATGAAATTATAGATCAATTATAAAATTAATATATGCAAATATCTAACACATCTGGATTGAAAATCACAAAAATGGTACTGAAAGAAACATAATTAAATGGTACCATATACTATGTTAATGGACTATATAACTCAGTATTTAATAAGCTGTCTGATTTTTACAAATGGATCTATACAGAGTCAGTATCATTGCAATGAAAATCTGAGTAGCCTCTTGTCAGAAGTGAAAAAGTTGTGTTTTCTGAAATTTACAGGGTGATGCAAAAATGTTTAGAATGGTCACTAACCACTACGTAAAGAAGAACAAAATCAGGCAATTTTTATTTTCTGATGTCAAGGCAACACAGAGCTCCAGTAATCAGAGCAGTGTAGGGATAGAATAACTGTCTGGCAGAATTCGGTCCAGAAATGAATATATGCAGTTAGAAAAGGGCACAAGTTAATCTTTTCAAGAGGTATTACCAAACAAACAAACAAACACAAAACTAGATATCCATATCAAAAAATTTGGATTCCTACTTTTTGTAATATATACAAATTAATTCAAGAATGATCATAAATCTACAAATCATTTAGAAATAGATGTAATATTTTTACAACTAGAAAGAGATTTCCTACAGCACAACTAGTATCAATCTTAAAAGAAAAAAAGATAATTCAAACTTCATCAAAATTAAACATTTTTGACTGACATGGTAGTGCAGGTGTATAATCTCCTATACTTGAGAGGCTGAGGGGGAACAATTGCAAATTCAAAGCCAGCCAGGGCAAATTATAGATACACTATTTCAAAAACAAATCAATCATCACTCTCCCAATTAATAGGACTAGGATGTAGCTAGGTGGTAGAGCACTTGCCCAGATGTTCAAAACCCTGAGTTCAATTGTCAGTGCCACAAGCAAAAAGGAAAAAGAAAAAAAACAACAACCAAAACCAAAACCTGATCCTCAAAATACACTACTTTGAAGATGAATAATCATGCCATCATCTGGGGAGAAAATATTCATAATTTGCATGACAAAAGACTTGTATCCAGAACACAAAGAGCTCCTGCAACTCAATAAAAAGAAACAAACATTTTTAAAAGGTTATAAAAGAAATAGAGGAATGTTCATTTATCTGTATCACTACTCATCAAGGAAATGTAAATTGAAACCACAAAGAAATACAATTTTACCCTCTCTAGAATTACAATAGTTAAAAAGATTAGGAATGACAGGTGTTGGTAAGGATATTATCCCACATTTGTGGTGAGAAAAATGACTGTGAACTAATTTGAAGATCTGTTAGCTTTTCATGGAGTCAAACAGGTAGTATGTGAAGAAATCCCACTTCTTGGTAATTGTCCAGGAAAGCTGAAATCACAACTTCAGCAATGTTAGACACAAATGTGCACAACAACTTTCTTTCCTGTGGCTCCTGAATGGGAAACGGTGCACACATTCAGCATGAACTGTGTACACGAGCTCGTGCTAAAGGCACCAGAAACCCATGCTGCTCAGGGACAGAGGAATGAGAGACTGCAGGCAGCAGCAACCTGAGTCAGTCTTAAAACCTGTATTGAACCAAAAAAACCACACATAAGAGTGCCTTTTGCAAGACAGCCTTGCTCTAAACTCTACAGTGATTTGCAGAAAGCAGTGTAAAGCCTGGCCTGGGAGGCAAAGAAGCAGTTGGAGGCAAAGAAGCATAAGATAACGGGAATGGCTCTAGCTTGACAGTAAGGTAGCTGTGGTTATATGAGTGTGATCCGCATCAGTGTCACTGACTTGGACACCAGAGATCTATGCATTTCATATCTTATAAATTACATGTCAACTTGAAAAGTACAGTGGGAAGGCTAAATAGCAAGTGGTTTAAACAAATAGATTAAGGGATTAAAGGGAAATGTTAGTATAAAAATATTAATCACCAGAAATATACATACCCATGTTTTTAGTAGCATAGAGATATAAAAAGATGCAAAATAAGAAAGAGAAATAAAGATACTTGGAAAACTTAGTAGGAAGCTCATGAAAAAGTTTAATTGGAGTTTCTGGCAAAAATAATACAAAGAACGGGGAGAAAGCAATACTTTAAAGAAATAGTGACTAAATGGGTGTAACGGTGCATGCTTATAATCCCAGCCTCTGAAGGTTGACACAGGAAGATTGCAAATTCATGCCCAACATAGACAACTGAACTATGTAGGAGACTGTCTATAACACACACATATACACACACACACACATACACACATACACACACACATATACAATAAGCAGCTCTCACAAATGATGAAAATAGAGCCAGGCATGGTGGCGCACACCTGTAATCCCAGCACTTGGGAGGCTGAGGCAGGAAGATCAGTGTGAGTTAGAGATCAGCCTGGGCTACAAAAGTGAGCTCAAGGACAGCCTGAACTGCATAAGGAGACCCTGTCTTAAAAAGACAAAAAAGAAAGAAACAAACAGAAATGACAAAAATGTAAGTCTTCTAAAACGACCTAGATAAATCTCAAATTGTATTTGTTTGAGTTCCTAGTTTTGCATAAGCCACTCCAAAATTTATGACTTTCAGTAAGACTGATTTCTTATGAGAAAATAAAACAAAGTTTCCTAGAAAACCAGAGAGCAACAATGATTAATATAGTCTATCATGATCTTAAAAGAACAGCCAAAATATTACTGGGTGTGAATCAGACCATAAAAGAAGATTCTTTCTTACAAGAAGAAACAAAGGGACAAAACTTTCTTTTCAGTCAACAAAAGTAACAGTATAAATAAGACAAATTAACATTTACCTTAAAATATCTTAGAAACAAGATACTAGTTTGGAGAACTACTTAATCTTTTCCCTTCCTCCTATTTATCAACTATTTTATAATATATATAATATATAATATAATATTTCACAGAAGAGAAACTGTAGTACTTAAGCTTGTACGTCTGACTAACTTCCCCAACCTTATGTTCCCAAATTGCAGTTAAAGACACCATCTTACAGGGACACAGGCACACTCATGTCTATCACAGCACAATTCCTTGGAAACAGCACAGATGTCTGTCAACAGGTGAATTAAGATTGAGGTATTTATACACAATAGTAGGCTACTCTGCCATAAAGGAAAGATAAACTGGAAGCCTTCACAGGCAAAATGAATAATCTTCGGTTTCTTACAGCTTCTGTGAGTGGAAAATTTAGAAATGGATCAGCAAGGTGGCTCTGCACAAGGCCAGTTGGGAAGGTGTTGGGGAGCCACTGTCACTGGGAGGCTGGCCACCGCAGGAGATCTATGGGGCCAGATTGAACATGACTCACTCATGGGGCAGGCAAGTTGGGGTTGGCTGCTGGCGGGATCCTTTGGTTCTTCCCATGTGGCCTCTTCGCAGGACTGCTTAAAGGTCTTCAGGATATAGCAGCTGGCTTCCGTCAGAGTGAGTCATGCAAGAATTTGAGGGAAAGCTGTTGGCTCCTAAATCCTGCTGTCTGAACCAGAGGCCAGCACTTCTGTTATCCTTGTCAGACTGGGGAGCATTGAATTATGTTAGGAGGAGACACTTTTGAACCCAGGCGAAGTGGATCATTGGAGCTGTTAGATGCTGTCTATCACAGCAAGAAAGCTGCAGGATAAAAACAATAGGAAAATTTTGAAGGTGATCAAAGAGGAAAGACAGCTTATGTAAACTGAAAGGAATAAAGTAATACAAAATAGGTCTTCAGTTGACAACTCAATCAACAATGGAAGCCAGAATTATCTTACAAATTCCAAGAGGAAATAACTGAAAAGTTTAACTAAAATCCCAGAAGAATGAAAGAAGACATTTTAAAACAAAGATGAAAGGTGTTTATTCCTACGTAGAAAAGATATATTTTAGGAGAAAACTGTTGCCTCATGAAGGACCTAGGAAGCTGCCCAACAGGGGTGGCCATAGAGAAGTAGTAACTGTGCTAAATCATCTTAAAGTTGTGGCATAAAGCAATAATCATCACTGCAATGTGTAGTGCTAAAAGAAGAATATGCAGAAGAACCAAACACCTGCAGCACACAAATTGAGTGTAGGAGGAATTGAAATTAAAATAGAAGAAGTATTTGGAAGGAAGGCAGCAGAAAATAAACAAGAAATGCAAAAAAAAAAAAAAAAACCAAGCAACATATCAAGAAATAGAAGGCTGGAGATAGAGCTCAGGGGCATAAGTGACTGCTGGGAAAGCGCAAAGGCTTGAGTTTGATTCCTAATGCTGAAAAAAAAAAATCTAACATATAAATGAACTTACCTATCATATAAATGACTGTCCGATTCCTAAAATGATTGTCAACTGCATCATATTTATAAGAGGTAGATCTAAGCTACGAGGTGAGGGAAATGTGGAAAGTGAGGGTGAAATAAGATAGATCTAGTATATATTAAAATAATTAAAATGAAAATTTCACCAAAGTAATATAATGAAAGAAGTATGCCTAGAAATAAAGGGAATTATCATATTATGATAAAAATCTCATCTTACCAAAAAAAAGATACAAAAATCCCAATCTTTATTTTTTTAACTTTATTTATCTACTTATTTATTTATGTATTTATTTATGTTATGGCCAGCTCAGCCTGCCCTGGTGGTACACTACATCATGTAGTGTCAGGGATTGAACTGTGGTCCCTGTGGTTATCTAAGCTTATCTAAGCAGGTGCTTTAGACAGCTGAGCTATCTCCCTGGTCCCACTAATATTGATTTGTCATCAAAATTAAAAAAAAATAAACCTCAGAACTTGGCAAAAAATGAGACATGTATAAGTGCACATATTAAATAAAGCTCTAACAGAAATTGATAGAACATTTAAATAAAAAATCTACCAAAGCTTTGCAAGATATGTATAACATAATTAGCGAACTTGTTCAAATATACGTGTAGCATATTGTTCACAGTAGCTAAAGAATACACATGGAACTAAATTTAATGATATATCGAGACACTAAATAAGTGTCATCACTGAGCAAAACTAGGAACTGGGCTGTTGGCTGACATCCAGGCAGAGTTGACTTGGCTGAAGGATCTTGGGGGCTGCACAAGGAGGGTGAGTGGCTGGGGCACAATGTGACAGCACAGGAGGATTGCTTTTTGGCTGATGGACACTGGGTATCAGTGACTCTTCAAGGAAAGAGTCCTTGTAAGAGTGCCTATGGATCCTGATAAGGGGCATTTTTGTCTTTTGTTCACTCACTGCAATGACTCTGAGGGCTCAGACCATAGGCAAGTCAAGAAATAATTATTTTCTATCAGAGGGGGAAAAAAAGAGAGGAAGTCAGGATGGGGGATAAATAAAGGAAAGGTCCCAGTTTTGGCAGTATGTCTTTAGACAAAGACTTCAGTGTCCTCTTCCTCCCCTAGCCATGATGGAGGGCTGTGGTCTGATTTATCCCTCTGTGAATCCCACCTGCGCCCAAGATTCCTTCATTGGTGAATATCCTAGGAATAAAATAAAGATTAATCAGCTAGTGAGCCATGAGTACTCTGACATCCTCAACTTTCACACTCTTATCCATTTTTAAATCTTTCTCCATTTTCTAGGCCAGACAGATGAAGGAAACAGTGACTCAGACATTTTTTCTAGTTATGATGAATGAATTAAAAAAAAAAAAAGATTTTTCTTACAGGGTGTTTAAACAGTATATGAAGAATAAAAAGAAAAACCCACTTTGTTCTCTGTCAAGGAAGAGTTTATATAATAGCTATCTTAGGGTCCCTCAGAAAACCCTAGTTGTAAGGTACTGCAACTCAACCAACCTTCATCACAAATGCTCTGCGTGATTATAATTAGCACATAGGAACAGTACACCCCAGCTGAAATCGAGAGTATTGGTCTAAATGCTTGTGTACCAAATATGGCAACAGAAGTTGACACTCACTGTTGATGACTTTTGTGGTCCTTCCTGCTGACAGTCCAGTGCTAGGGATACAGCTAGATCTAGCATATTGCTTAGCTTCTGAGAATGGATGAAGGATCAACTAGGCAGCAGTTTTTACTTTCAGATGGGAGCCTGTAGGTTTTATTCACTAATTGCAATTTTTTAAAGTAGAAATAAGTAGCAATAAGAATAACAATAGGAGGAAGCCACCAATCAAAACCATAACATTCTGCTGGAAAATTAAAAACTATACAGAATGCCTCAAACATCAGTGAAAAATAATTTTAATGAGTTTCAAAAAACAGAACTGCGCAACAGAGAACAGACTGTGTATCAACTATATGTAAGCAAAGCAATAGTTGAGGTAGTGTGTAGAGCCATGGAAGTTTCAGCCAGGAAATATGTAAGAAAGGTCAGGCATTCACACACTAGCCTCGAGTGGTGCCACACACCCGTAATCTCAGTATTCTGGAAGGATGGGGCAGGCAGACTGCAAAGCTGAGCTCAGCCTGGGCAATGTAGCAATACCCTATTTCAAAATTTAAAAAATAGAAAAGGCTGGAAATGTACCTCATAGTGAAGTCTCTGGGTTTAAAAAGAGAAAAAGCTCAATAGCCAACTTAAAAAAGCTAGAGAATGAAGAATAAAACCAAAGAAAGGAAAACAAGAAAATGAAAGTATAAATTAATAAAAAATAAAATAAAAAGAATAGATACAGATAAATATTTTTGAGTATATTGATAAAATTAACCTATCAGTGCAAATAGTACTCAAATGAGAGAGGATTACAAATAAATGCTCTTAAAAATGAACATAATTTTCAGTTCAAGCAGTGATTTACATGCATTAGAAAAAATAGGCAACTTTATAATACATACAAGATCTTTAGTGAAGTACAGATATATAATCAAATTAATCAAAGGTGAAATTTTATACCAATGAGAAAGGAATAACTTTAAGATTCTTCAATGTTAAAGTTGAAAAACTTTCAATTCTTCAAAGAATGAGATCTTATGTGCATTCTTTCTAAAAAGTTAAAGAAATTTTCATTTTATGAGACCAGTCAATGTGACCTTAATTCTTCAAAGGAATCTACTAAGAAAAGCAAACTAATATCTAGTCCCACTCACGAATTTATTACACATAAACCATAAACAGAGTATTAGTATACTGATGACTACAGTGAATATAGATTCATAATAATTCATCATGACCAGGTTGAATATATCTCAACAATGTAATCAAGTCTTACCATTGAGAATTCTATCAAAGGAGTTTTTGGTTTTCTGCTTCCCAAACGTAAGGATATTGGAAGTTGTCACCCTCCTAACAATACGCAAAAAGCTGGGGCCCGGCGGGATGGCTCAGTGGTCTAAAGCGCCTGCTTGGGAAAGCTTAAGCAGCTTCAGGGACCACGGTTCGATCCCAGGCACCACATTCTGCACCAGCCCTGCCCTCTGTGTGGGCTGAGCCAGCCATAAAAATGAGTGAATAAACAAATAAAGGTTCTGAAACAAGAAAAAAAATAAATAAATAAAATAAAAAAATACGCAAAAAGCTGAACATAGTGAAAAATAGCAAAAAAGAAATAACTTTTCTTGAGTTTACAAGCGAAAGGTGAGAACACAGAGCAAACTGATTCCCCATCCAAGATTGGAAAATAATTCTAAAGCACATGGGATTAAGCGAGATTTGCAAATCACAGATACAGCAAAAAAAATTTAAAATATTTTGAATTATATTAGAGTGGAAACTTAACTTCAAAATATTTGTGGAATTGTCACCAAAACTGTGCTTATAGAGAACTCCATAGCATTAAATGCATATATTAGAAAAGGAGAAAGGTAATTCAATATAGCATTGAATGCATATAATATTAGAAAAGAAATTAGATGTAAAATCACTCA
>PVJA010030689.1:0-25531 GCA_004027025.1 Myocastor coypus
GATTGGTGAGATGAGCTTTAGGAGGCTTAGATTCAATAGCCTCCAACGTCACAAGCTTCACTGGTGGCACACTGCAATTGCAAAACCTTTGATTGTATATGTATCTGCTTCCTCTTAGTCCAAAGGGAAGTATATTCTTTCCTGTTTTTTTTTTCTTTCTTTCTTTTTTCTATGCAACATTAATAGGGAGGTGGGTCATACCCACACACTGCACTCTATAGAATGATTGTGAGGACAATATGCAATATGTCAACTTTCAAAGAAAAAAAGGGGGAAAAGAAAAAAAAAAGAAAAGTAATGTGGATTTAGAAAGGTTAATGTTTAGTTGTTTGATCAATCTTATATACCTATATGTATTAATCTAAACTGATCCGATGATGAAAATATATAATATACCCATTGTTAAATTTAAACAATAAAAGAATTGGAAAAAAAAAAAAAAGAAATTCTGTATCATTTTGTCTTATTTCCTTTTTACAATACATAATAAATAAAATTTTAGAATGTCATCAGTATTGTCATGCTATAATGTTGTACATGATTTTGATTTGTAAGTTTCTGTGTCAAAATATGTAATTATTGCCTTTTAAGGATTTAGTATATCCATGGTTATTAGAAAATAACTGTTCCATTTTATGTCTGAGGTGTTCAGATAGATAGTAATGTTGTTTACTGCCTGCCTTATAGAATAGTGTCATTAAGTTTCTCTTCTGCCTGTTTAACAACTGAAACTGGAGACCAAAAATTGGAGAGATAGATGGACTAAGAGGGTAGACAATATTTTGGCCCTAGACTAAAGTCAATGATGGCTCAGGACATAAGAGAACCTCTGCCACGACATCCTACAAGTCAGTTGAGTTCCTGATTTCCTGATCAAGGAGATTATGGGACCACAGAGAAAAGTGATCAATGATGTGTAGTGTGCCTAAGGAGAATCACCTGAAGAAAAAGAAATCTCTAAAAAGCAACTTGGTCAAGTAATGGCTGTGACTTATACAGATGGCTGACACTGACAGAATATCAAAGAAGTGCTGTACATGGTTCCAAGGTGAATCCTGAGATTTAACTCATCTTGTTAGAGAGAAAAATGTTAATTTTTTATTTATACAGGTCTCTTGTTCTTAACCATTCAGTAGTAAAGTATAGGCGAGAGATGTAAAAACTAATGCCATAATAATATGCTAAGCTGTAAAGGTTCAAATCACTAACAGCTTCTGAGAGTTGCCTGCTGTACTGATAACTTATTATTGTTATGGACTATGAACTATTGGACTATATAGGATTAAACTGCTGAATATGAGTAACAAAACTCTATGGACTGGCATCAAGGGTTTAAAGATCTTCTAGAGAGTTCTCTAAAGACAGCTTCTCAAACTGCAGGGGAACACCCATAATTCATATAACAAAACATCAAAGGAAGAGATGTTGAGTGCCACTGAAGCTAGAAATCGATCATATGTAGGAGGCCTCTATTTATGCATAGTCTTTGTTATGGTTTAGACCTTAAGTGTCCCCCAGAAGTTTTGAGGTATGATCTGGTTAGAAGGGAGGGATCACAATGGCTTGACTGGGAAGACTGTACTCTAGTTCTGGGTTTCCTGCTTTCTGGCTACCAGGTAGTGACCGGATTTCTTCAGCCAGGCTACTCTACCTTTCCATTTCAGCCTTGGATCAGCTGACCACATACTGAATTCACTACAACTGTGTGTCAAAATAACTCTTCCGTCCTGTGAGTGAGTGTTAGGTATTTTGTGTTAGTGATAGGAAATGGACTGATATGGTCCTTTTGAGAGCTTTTCACTAAATTATTTTTTTGTCTCGAGTTTTGGTTTGTAGTTCAGGATGGCCTGCATAGTCAGGTGCTTCCTGTTACCAAAAGTCTGATTATAGTTGCTTCTTATAATTTGTCAAATTTTATATTTATTTCTGATGGGAGGAACAAGCCTAATTTCATTTATTCCATTATTGTAGAAGTGGAAGTTGTTTCCCTAGTTGTTTTTCTTTTTTCTCCTTCCTTCTTTGCTTGCTTCTCTTCCTTATTGCCCTCTCTTTTCTCTCTCTTCTTTATTTTTCTCTCTTCAAGATGAAGTACTATCATCATTGCTCAGTCAACAATTCCAGTGATTTTCCTTCCTCGGCCTCATGAGTATAGCAGCCATTGCATCATCTCTTCTTTAGTTGTAATTCTTTTAGTGTGCTGAGATTTTGATAACGACTGTGCTCACATGGGGAATGAAACTCTTCATTAAAGAGTATTAATTTAGTAACATTTGAAATGATTTCATAGATATTTTGATTAGGACTTTTGAATTTATATTCATAAGTAAAATTGATGGATATTATTTTTAATTGCATTTACCTCTGAAAGTATCAAATTTATGATAATTTATAAATATTTTTGTGACATTGTAAAATTTTGATATGTACTCTAAGCAGGTGTAAACTTTACATTCATATATCATATTGCAAATTTCTCATAAAATATCATCATATCTTATTTCCTTAGTTGATTTTAGGAGAGAATTTTATGTTTATGATTACTTTTTCAAATTCTTTTTAATTATTGGTATATTTAGAGTTTATACTTCTTCCTGCTTAATACTGTTTTCTTAAAATGATGTTAATTTCATCTGCTTTCCAATTTATTTTTATGTATTCATAACTGTAATTCTCTCAATTTAAAAGACCCTCCATTTTCCATATATAATCCTATTTCATTTGTAATATTTTTTGCCTTCACAGCATTGTTTTATAATATTTTTTTCAATTTTTAAAATTGCTTTTAATAAGAAATAACATTGAGATAGTTTCAAAAAACATTAGTAGGACAGCAACCATAATTGATACAATGCATATTGTTGTCTTCATAGTAGTTGTTCAGAGTATAAGATGCAGGCATGATTACTTTTCTAAACACTATTGGTACAAATATTTTTTCTCATTGAACTAAGAGAAAGTAGTTGTATACATAGAGCAATATTCCATAGTAGTAGTGGATTATCAGCAGAACTGGCAATGTTGAAAGCTGTTGACTTGAGCCTTTTACATTTCAGCATACTTATCTGGATTTACTTTTTATGCCTTGGGGTTAAACTTTTCTGCTGGCTGGTTAAGTCCAAGTTAAAGCAAGACCTATATAACAAAACATGCAATGTTCAGACACTATTAACTCAGAAATTTCAGCTACGTGATTCCCATTTTATTATATGTTACTGTCTCCTGCATTTTTTTGTGGGGGAGGGGGCTCAGGTCCTGAGATTGCATTTTGCTCCTTCTCATTGTCATTGTGTAGAGCACTGTCCTTCTCTGACCTTTGGTGCAGAGCTTGGTGCAATTATACCTTTAGCATAATTCTTACACAAAAGAGATTATGTGGTTAAGGCAGTTATATTTTTGTAATTACGGAACTACTGTTAGGAACACTAATAGTGGGTAGGGATATTTAGCAGTTGACAAACTTTTGTAACTAATGAGTTTGTATTTTACACAGTAAGAGCAAACTTTATGTCTGTGTAGCTCAGCTGAGATTAAATTGGGAGTTTGTATTTAATTTAGTTCACTTAAGTTCTGAATAATTACCTCCCTTTCACATACCTGGGAGGGGTGGGTTAAGAGAAGGCGGAGATCGGTCTGGCTGGCTGCAAGGCTTGGCGGAACTGGAGGCTGTGGAGGTCGGTCTGTTGGTTGGGCTGTGTGGAAGATGAAGTCGCTCCTGTGTGGCTTGGCAGGGCTAGACGATGGAGAGGTCGGGCCACAAGGAACAGGATTCATTTGTAACATTAAAATTTTGTATAACTTTATGTTTGGTTGCTCTTGTCAAACACTTGCCTGTTTTATTTGACTTTTCAAATATTACATTTTGAGACTTCATGGTATGCGAGTGAAGCTTAGTAAATGTGAGAGACGAAGAGAATTGACAATATTACCCACAGAAAGAATGTCAGCACATAGGGAAGAAGATAGGCAAGACTACAAAGATGTTTGCAATGGTGGGGTGCATGAGGGTGAGTGAGGTGAAGACTTTTTAGGAATGTCCTTAAGGGGAGGCAAGATATTTCTATATTGAGATAGTATAAAAAATAATGACCAACTATGCCATATTTGATGAACTTTGGGTGTATATAATGGACATAGGCTGTGGAAGAAAATTACTTCAGTAGTTTAGATATATTTACCTGAAAAGATGTAGAAGAAAGAATGGTCTTCAAGAAGAGGCTCAGTTTCAGAGGAGAAGATCAGAATGCATAGTTGATTTAGATGAGATGATTTGAAATGGAAGAAAAGTACAGACATAAAATATGTCATTTAAGAAAATATGGTACACATGACTCTGAATATCTATGTAATTTCAGTGGATGGTGAAATACGTTAAAAATTTTAAGTGAAACATGTTGAAGAATAATTAGAGTTCATGAGAACACAAAACATTGTGGTATGTTAATTCATTTTCTGTTGTTATTACAGATTACTTGAGCTTTGACACTTTATAAAGAAAAGAGATTATTGGTTCCTATTTCTGGAGGTTCAAGAAAAAATTGCATCTGTTTGTCTCTGTTAAGGTCTTCTTGCTATATCCCAACAAGACAAATGGCATCATGGTAGAAAGGCATTTGAGAAGAGATTGCCTGGCAATGAAAGAAGCCGGAGGGACCCAGGGCCAGACCTGCTGTCTTTATAACCACTATTTCTCATAGAACTAACTAGGGTCCTATATACTAATGTCTTCTGAAAGTGATACTTGCCTTGCCATAATTGCCTGTTCCTAGAACTCACTTCTTAGATGTGTCCCCATGTGACAACATTAAGATCCTTGGGACTAAGCTTTTAGCACATTACCCCTCAGAAGACACACTTAAAGCACATTGAATTCATATCAAGTTTCATAAATAATATAAAGGAAGAAACTAGACAGAGGAGACTAATAGGGGTGAGATATTCTCATTGGAATCTGGTTTGGTTTCATAGTTGATGTAAGATATTAAGTTGAACAAACTACAGACATTTTAAAAACATGAATTAAATATACAACTATGGTCAAAGTCACCAAAGATCTCGGGGGTTGGCTTTTTAAGGCTTCAGAAAGCACATTTAGGTAATAGTCCTACCTTTTTTATTTCCTTCAATCATGAAATTAGAGTGAAGCCTTATGCTTTCAGTTGATTGAAGTGTATGAAAAGATACAGATCAGGCAGAAAAATTTTTTAAAAATATATACAGAGAAATTATAGTAGCCTCTTTCGGGGCATTTGAGAATCAAGATTGCTACAAGGGAAACTTAGGAGCAAGAGGAAAGCTGATGTGGTTCTCGAATTTATTTTTATCTTCTGATCACTGAAAGGAATGGTCGTTTTTGGAAAGAGATCTCTGTGCTATGAGGGTTCTATCTCATAATCCTTGCACTTGCTCTCTGTAGGAAGGCCACGACCTCTCTCTACATGAGTTGGATATGTAAACAATTATGGTCTAGACTGAGAATGCGGCTTTATAACACATTGACCTAACTTTTCTAGGCCTAGTAATAGCTGCTGTTTCAAAAGACAGGATTTAACAGCAGTTGTTTTCCAAATAGTATAGCATGTTTTCCCCTATTCTAATAGCTTATTTAAAGAGTCATTTTCCCAAGTTACCCATGGATGTTGAAAATAATTTCTGCATTTCCCCTGGCTTTATTCTAGTTGTCAAAAAGTCAAAACAGAAACACTAGCTGAACAGACTCAGTAACATCTCAACATGGTAATTGTTAAATCACTCAGTAAGAGAAAAATAAAAAAAAAAATTATACCAGAGGTTATTATTATGCATATGCATTTTTAATGTCTGATTCTCTGTATAACCTTAAATTACAATGCAGGTTAAATTTCCCTTGCTGATTTATAAGCATAATGTAAACTCTAGACACAGTTAATGATATTGCAATGTAAAACTGTTCTGTTGCAAACTAAAGACCTTGCTTAGCACTGCAAAGCTCCGGGTTCATTTCAATGTGATCATTCAGGCACTATGCAGAGATTATGCATTTATTGTATTTTTTTCATGAATACATGAATGAATAATAAGTTCAACAAACAAGAGTTTCCTACTGGGAATGTCAAACAAATCATTCTTCAAAGTGCTCTGAATTTCAATCAATCACTCTTCATAACACTTGCCCCACTGCATTCTCCAGCTTCAGCAAAGTCAGCACTTGGAATCACTAGAGGCTTAAGCGGGAGCCATAAGGTGCAGAGAGTACAGAAAGGTCAGTCTGCTCCTGTCCTTCTATTCTACAGGGCCTTCTTCCAAAATCCATACTGGTTGCCTGTGCATTGGTGGAGGCCTAGGACATTGGCCAATCCTATGAACAGCCTTGCTTCAACTACGACACTGTTCCAGCTGGGATCCAGAAGCTCCAATGCATGACTCAGTGAAGGGTCAGGGTGCCCCAGAGACAGACAAGTAGATAGAAAAGGCCACCAAACAGGACTGCATGATCTTAACATATGTAAGAGCTGGAGGGATGGTAGTATGAGCTCCTGAATATAAAGATACCATATTAGATTTAGTTTGCTTAGCCTGGAGTCTTTATTTTTGCAAGTATCATTTGCAAAAATAGAATCTTAGTGTCTCTCTATTGAAGTGTCTTAGTTACTTTTTCTCTCAGTGCTGAGGGAAATACGCAAGGCACAAAATTAAGGGAGGAAAGATTTATTTATCTCACAGTTTGGAGATTTCAGTCTGTAATCAGCTGGCTCCAAGGCAGGATGGCAGGGAGGCATGAGAGAGGGGCAACACTGGAAGGTAGCAGAAGACCGCAAAAGCAGCAAGAGCAAAGGAGGGAGGAGAGCAGCTCTCTCGTCTTTCCTTCTACTGTGAGCAGGCACCCTTCTCAGGGCAGCTCCCTCCCCTCCTCCTGCACAGGATGAGGACGCTTACAAAGTGAAGATGCTGGGCCCCTGCTGAGTCACATAGTTAAACTTTTAAACTTCTCCAGTTGACACAATGTATCAACCATTGAATGAGGAATTATTCTCATCTGAGAGAATTTACTTTTGATATTATAATGGCCTTGATTCATATCAGGGCTTGGGGAGGAAGAAACTTGAAGAAAGGAACAATTCTTTTTCTGGAACTGTTTGTTCAAAGCTAGTTTAGGACAACTTTTAGATGGAGCTGTGTTACCCGTGTTCCTTTTTATGCACTCTGACCTCAGGCAAATACTAGTGCTGAAGTTAACAATCTCCTTGGTGGGATCCACCGGTCTGAGGTCTGTCTGTAGCTTGAGGCAAGAGTCTTAATTCAAGAAAACTTGCTAGTCGTCACCTACAAATTAATTAATACTCAAAAGTTCTTGAATGAATTCCAAAAGCTATAATAATTAGATTTGTACCTCAGTATAAAAAAAATATCATAGCTTTCCCAAACCATGAAATGTGACTGAACAGTATAGCTGCTTATGTTTTTTAGAGCTTCCAAAATAAGTCTTACTCTAATTAGATTCTCCTGACCTCAGGACCTCTCCAAGATCCATGCGGAGCAGATGTGGCTTGTCAGTTCTTGCAGTGAATGGAATACATAACATAGTGGTTACTTAATAAAACCTGATTCCTTCCTCTTTCCTATTCCCTAACATTCATCATAACAAATCACAGGTTGTAGATTTGTCAGGTTTTGTTACAAAGATGTCTTTTCGCACCAGGAATCTGATATGAATAATGTGTTTCGTTGCATTTTCTGTAGAGGAAAATGACAGTAAAATGTGGCAATCATTTTAACTCTTAGGAACCTTGGGTTATTTATTTGGGATTAAAGGGTGTTTCCAACTGAAAAGGCTCTAAAATCCATCATGGAGTGATTGCCACGCAGTGTGATGAGGGATAAACAGCATTGCCATTTCAAGGCTTGGTTTCTCTTTTGTGAAATATAAAAGTACATATTCCCTAGACCTTTCAGGCAATATAGCATAGATTTTTAGAGTATAGAGTCTAAGGTTTAAATGCTTGAGGCTCAAATATTCTGTAAGTCAAACCTTCTGTGTCTCAGAATCTTTACTGGCAAAAAAAATCAAAGATTAAATGAGTTGATAAGTATAAAACATTTACCTACGCCAGGTATCTTCTGTAAGTAAATGGCTCCGAGTTCCATGATGTTGACATACCTATTTTTTTATTGGGAAGTCAATATGTTATTGCCATGAATGGGCTAAATATAAATACATACTAACAAGGCTAGGATAGTATAATTATCTCCATTTCACAAAAGCAGATGGAATGGAATGGCGAGCTCCTTATAATGAAGGAGGGGCCCCTGGTTCGGCTCTGTGTGCCTCCTGCAGCCAGCCCACAGTAGTAGGTTTGCAGCCTACTCTCTTTGCAAGGATCCTCTGCAATCAGACCTGTCTTGGAGTGATGTAGGAGAAAGAGAAGGAAGGAGAGCAAGGGCTCCTTAGTGCCTCAGACTGAAAAATATGCTCCATTGCATTGATTTTCACCTGTTTCACTGCTGACTTTGGCACTTGGTTTCATATTTAGCCGGTGTTTATCTAAACAAGCTCAGGCTACTTTCTTTTGTCACACAAATCCAGGAAGACCTCTTGCTTCAAAATTAATTACTACATTTGGCTTGTAGTGCTGCATTGCTTGTTTCCCAGCTACCCTCCTGGACTGTTACTTCCACACTTGGGCTGCGTTGTGTGCTCCTTCCCAGGAACAAAGGACAAAAAAGCTATCTGTGACACATTGTGCCCTTGGGGTTTCCTATGGTTCCACTTCTTTTCTACAGTTCGGCTATGTGTGAATATGTGTATGGTAGAAAGAACAAGACGTTGCATTTTCCTTTAGATCACTCACTAGAAATAGCTTTAGTGCTTCTGGTTGGATTTTATAGTAGGTGCCAAAATACCCATTTGTATTTGAGATTCTAAGTAGGCCCAGAATCTGAATGCCAGTAAGAAATAGATATACCTTGGTGTATTTTATTTCTCTGGGTCTGCCTGAGCCTTGTATCCGGACTCCATCTCTGCATCTATGAAATCAGAGTTTGAAACGTGGAGTGTGTGTGCCTTCCATTCTAAGGGACGGGCAGTCCCCCACATCCCCATTCGGCTAGTTGATATACAAAAGCACACAGACATTCTCTATTATTTATTGGAGTGCTAACTTTAAATGAAAGTCTGGATTTAATGATTTATCAGCTCAAATCTGTAATTTGCTTAACTGCAATAAAGAGGCAAGCAGTTAGCAACCGAAAGACGTTAGACTATTTTCAATGGGCTTACTTTGGAATCTCTAAACCAAATAGGTCTAAAATGCTACTTTTCCCCTAGCTTCCTAGCAAAGGATAAGTTTATTGCTGGAACAGAAATTGTAATAGATACTTCTCGCATTTTTTAGTGTCCTTATATATGTTTCCCGTTCCCATAGTTATTAATATTTGGTGAAGGCTGTGTTTAATACTTACAGGAACTTGTATGCACCAATATAGTGGGAATGAATGCACAGAAAGTGAGGGTTACTGGGCATTCTAAATATGCTTCCCTACTTATAAAGAGAGGAAAACCTCTCATGCCTCATGATCTCATGCAAAAGTAGACAAGGTATTTTGTGATTATGTACCTCTTATTTTTGGTCATGACGAGAGGAATGTGTTTAGGTGATTTGTGTCTAGATGTCCCTCCAAAGCTTTAAGTGATCATAGGTGGGTTTTATTTTAAGAGGTGTGTGTTGCTGGGGTTAAGGGTGTATGGTTACTAAATAAATTCACTGATTGGTTTGACATAGTTTTGAGTGTGCCAGTAGCGAATCTGATGCAAAACAAATAGGATCATTGTTGTAACTGTACCGGACCATGTGGTTTATTAGTCATTACAGCAGAGAGAGGTCTGGGAAGGTTCAGAGATGCTGGCTGAAGAAGCAACCCTGGAATGCCCGAGACTGTACTTGATGAAAGATTCTGACCAGAGCTCAGAAGATCAGATAGTCGATAGAGTCCTGCTGTGAAAGACAAGGCTCAGGAGGTTCCTGCTTAGAGATAGGACTATTTTGGCTGTTGGGCTCCACAGTGTGTTATCCCTTGACAGAAAGTTTGTCTACATTTTGCTCATATTCAGATACTTTATGTCAGATTAAGATTAAGGGAGAAGACTAGTAAATCTTACAGGAAATTTCAAAGCAGTCTAATGTTGCAATGATGGCATGGTTACTGTTGGAGAATTTTAGCCATACTTATGTTGAGAACCAAGATTAATGATTTAAAATGTGAATTTGGCCGGGCGTGGTGGCGCACGCCTGTAATCCCAGCACTTGGGAGGCTGAGGCAGGAGGATTGGTGAGAGTTCGAGACCAGCCTGGGCTACAAAAGTGAGCTCAAGGCCAGCCTGAACTGCATACTGAGACCCTGACTCAAAAAGACAAAAAAAAAAATAAATAAATAAAATAAATAAAATAAAAAAAAATGTGAATTTGGTCGAAAATAAATCTCCAATAAACTTGTGGCCTGCAAAGATGGAACAGAGAATAAATTAGTCTCTGAAAAGACTAGCAAGAAAAAGCCACGCATTTCAGAAGAGGGCAATAGAAATGATGGATAGAGGATATCACAAGAACCAGCAGGACTCCATGCTTTACAGTCTCAAACTTACAAAAGTGAAAGACTTCCCACAAGTGGCAGCTGACCACCAGTAAGCATCTGGACACTGTCCATGGCCACAACATACTAGAACTTTGTGTGATGTTCTGTCCCCAAACTGTTAGAAGTTCTGGACATATACTTGCCATTCCAATATTTATGTTATGTTTTATTCTTAGTAATTCTTTACTATCATCAAAACTTTTTCTTAGTTGATATCTTTGCATATAGTCACCTATTCAAATATTATGCAAGTTCCCTGAATCAATTACAGACTTATACATATGATACACAACATTTTGGCTTTTAAGTTGGACTCATGATTTGATTTGAATTTTTAAATATTATTTTGAAATATTTAATTTTAATTAATATTTAAATGCTTTTCTGAATATTATTTAATTATAATTTTTGTTTTATGATTCATACTGTACCTTTGACTTGTAATCTACTTATAAGACATGGTATGATATTTTCTCCTGATATTAGAAACTTTAAAAAGAAAAAAAGAATATGTATGTATATATATGCATATATGTATATATATGCATATATGTATATATGTGTATATATACATATATATGTATGTATACAAAACAGAATTAGGATAGATATATAGCTATTTTGCCTTAGTTCATTGAGAATAAAACTTTGCACAAGATTTCAGGTCTGCATCTTATCCTCTAAATAACTACTATGAATACAAAATATGCATGTATTAATTATTGTAACTATCCTACTAACTTGTTTAGAAACTGTTTTATTGCTATTTTATATATTTTTTGCATTAAAAATGAAAAAAAAAAAGAATATATATCGGAAGTTAGGAACTGGCAAGATAACTCAGTAGTCTAATGCACCTGCTTAGGCAAGCTTAGGCAACCTCAGGGACCACAGTTCAATCCCTGGTACCAAATGCTGTGCCAGCCCCAACCCCAAGGCAGGCTGAGCTGGCCATAACTTAAATAAGTAAATATAGTTAATAAAAAAGAAATAAATTGATGTAAATTTTTTTCCCTGACCTTGGGAGATACAAAAGTTACATATTCTATTATGTAGGTCTTGTTTTAACTTTCCCTTAACCACCCAGTAGAAAAGTTTAACCAAGAGACATAAAAAGTAAAGCTAGATTAATATGCTGAGCTATAAAAGGCTTAAAATCAACAGCTTCTGACATTGCCAGTTTTGCCAATAACCCACTATGATTATGGAATATTGGACTATGTATACAACTACTTTTTCTTAGTTCAATGAGTAGAAATTTTTGTATCAACAATAATTAGAAAAATTATCATGTCTGTATCCTGTGCTCTAAATAACTACTGCAAGGACAACAATATGCCTTGTATCAATTACTGGGAATGTACTACTAATGTGTTTTCAAACTATCACATTGTTATTTCTTATCAAAAGTAATACAAAAAGTGAAAGACTTTACTTTGAAAAAAGAACCCCAGAGCATCACATTTCAAGATGGCTGTGGCCTAGGAAAATTGTTCCTTGGGATTTGGTTTATAGGTCCTTCACCCTTACACCCAAGAATGAAGGAAGCCTCATTACTGCTGCTCCTTACTGCTATGGTAGACATTGGCATTGTCTACATGCTGCTGGTTCTAGGTGAATGGAGAATGCAAAAATTGAGGAATAAAGAAGGTCCCACCCAGCTTTCATCCTTCTGTAGCTTGGTGAAGGCCTGAGAGGCCAGGTGGTGTGGCCCTAAGAGAACAGAGCATCAAGCAATGAATGTGAAACCAAAGGTGCAGTGGAGATCCCAGAAGTTTAGATAAATTAAGAGCACAGTTGTCATCTGAAGACAACTGTGAGGAGGGAGGAAAACTGATTCAAGTGAAAAGCCATGGGAGCTGCAGCCACCAGATGTGCCATGGGAGTGGAGCCCTTTGGAGTTCACAATTTGCCACAGATTTCTGGGAAAGGTACACATGGAGCTATGGGCTTTAATATTTTCCCTGCTAGAACTTGGTCTTGTTTTGTTCCCATTCCTACTCTCTCTTATTATCTGTTGGAATAGAAATATCTATCTTATTCTACTGTATGATGCAATTGCTTAATTTTCTTTTCATTTGTACAGTGGCTTAAAGCTAAGAGTCTGCCTTAAATATCAGAGACTTTGGACTTAGACTTATCAACATTTCTGAAACTGTTAGTGATAGGTTCTGGCCCTAGTATGAATTGCTGAATCATTATGGTGGTCATCTAATATGGCTGAAGCCCTTAAAACAACAGCTTATCTTCCCAAAGACCACCTCCCCCTTCTTCTCCAACTCAGCCCAGGGTCCAATTTCCTTCCACTTGTCCCGCCACCTCTGGGAAGGCCCCAATCAGCTCCTCAGGTAAATCTAAACATCCTCCTCAAATCCCACCTCTGGTAAAAGGTCGTAAAAGCCTCAGCCTCCCTTTGTTCCAATTCAGACAATTCCTTATCTTTCCCGAATTCTCTCCATGTCCTCCAGGAGAATAAAGCCCTTTTCTCTTTTCCTTCTGCCTATTTCCCAGCTGTGACACCGCGGAAAACCTATCAGGACTTTGGAAATTCTTGGAGATGAACTAAATTCCTTTTGCACACAGGGATGTGCAGGAGTCCTTGAGGAGGGGAAAGGGGACGAAATGTCATAGCTTATGTATAGATTTCCCCACCAAGCTTCATCTGGTCGTAAGTGGGGCTTTTTTTAGAGTTGATGGGATCTAAAGTGTGCGACACTGGGCTTAAAAGTGTGTGATTACTAAATTAGTTCACCGATTGGTCTTTGATAGTTCTAAGTGTGAATTCTTCCTACCATATCCTCGATAAAAGGCTAGACAAAATATAAAGGTAGCCTAGATAAAATATAAGAGGACAGAAAAAAGCTGCTGTTGATGCTTGTAGCCTCCTGCTTTCTGCCCACCGTGAACTGTTTCTCCTCTCTGATGTCTCTCTGCTGTGCCACCTGCCTTGGAGCCAGCCAGCCATGACCTGTAACCTCTACAAATTGTGGGGTAAGTAAATCTTTCTTCTTCTAACCTTGGATATCTGGCATTTTTGTCTCAGTGAGAAAAAGTAGGGAAGGCAAGAAGTCATTATCGAACAGAATCCATAAACAGGGGAATTTTACTATAAACCTCTCTCTCTCTCTCTTTCTCTCTCTCTCTCTCTCTCTCTCTCTCTCTCTCTCTCTCTCTCTCTCTCTCTCTCTCTCTCTCTCTCTCTCTCTCTCTCTCTCTCTCCCCGCCATGGAACATGCTTTTGCAGTGTATTGAACACATAACTCCTTGATGCAGTTGTTGCCCCTACACTTCTAACTTTGTCCCATTGTCTCAATTAGGGTTTGTCCTTAAAATTAAAATAACATTAACTAAATGATTTCTAATGTTCTTTATGAAGTGCCTACACATCAGAAGTGTCTGTACACTATCATCAGAAATCCTTCAAACTACAGCATTCTATTGGAATGCTAGGACTCTACTAGTGTGTCCTTCATTTGTTATCTTGTCTGAAGGACAGATCCCCATTCCTTCTTGTGCATTGTGCGTCATCACTTAAATATCCTTAGACATCTCAGCCACAGCGTGCTCAGAGTAAAACTCATTATTTATTTCCTCTTCTTGCTCCATCCTGATTCCCTCACACCATATTTTTGTCTCCATGAATGGCCTCACTACTCGTTTCAATTGCCTACCAGATACTTCAGTTATTTCTAACAGTTTTAAACTTCTGACAGACAGAGCCCATCCTAGACAGGCAAAAGCACTGCACTCCCAATGTCTTTGGTCCCCTCAGTTCTAACTGTGCCATGTTTATCACATCAGGTTCTTCTTGTCTTTTCCTTTGACACTCCACTGTCTTCCTATTTGGGTTCCCTGTGGTCAGCATCTTTCCTCATAGATTTATCTTCCCTACCAATGTCAGAGAAATAGTTTTAAATTACAGTTTTCATTTTGTAGCCCCAACTTGAAATGGCTCTTTGTCTGAAATCAGACTTCTCTACAAAGTGAAAAGTTATTTTCTCTGTAATCCCAGGCTACTGCCCTAGCACAGCCAATATAATTTCTGAATGACTCTGCACATACTTCTTACTTACATTTTTAAAAATGTAAATGGGAATTTTTTGTACCCTTGCTAATTTCTTACCCAAAATATTATTTTATCAACCATAAAATGAAACACAGAGGCTCCGTCTGTTTTGTCCAGTGGCAAATCCTAAAAACTCACAAAAATGTCACACGTGGCATGAACATAGATATGTAGGCTGACTTACCTGAAGTTTTAGCTGGATTTTTCTTTTTGGGTCAAAGTATCTGACATGAAATTTAAAGAGAAAAAATTTATTTTGGCTCCAGATTTTAGAAGTTTCAGTGTGTTGCTATCTGACTCTAATGTAGAAATGGCAAGAATAAACAAGCATTCGGATCTTTGTCTCTTAGACTTTTATTCCATTCTAAGATATTTGTTGGTTTGGGGATTTAACAAAACAAATTTCCAAAGTAGTGACAAACAGATCCATTGGCCCTTTCTTGTTTAGCCCTGATGCTTTATAAAATGTATATCATAAGCAAGTTAGCTTTCTTTATTTTTACTATCAAGAATCTTTAAGAAATAACTACTTCTCTAAGATGTCTTCCAGGTATAGCTGGATTTTGAGTTCTGATTCTGTTGCAAGATCCTACCTCTTGGGGATTAGGAGTTGCTGCCTATTTGGACTAAACTTAGGTTCTTTACCTTTGACCTGCAGTATTATTTATGATCCTCTGGCAATCTCAGTTCCGGCATATAAAGAGCAATAACTAATTAGAACAACTACATTCCTGGGGTAGATTAGGTAATGGCCCACTTGCCATGCCAAGCTGAACTGAGTCAGTGTGGTTTTGGATGTGGAAGGCCCACCTGTGAAATGTTGCTAACAGCATAAAAGGAGAGCAGAGGGGAAAATGGCATGCCATTGATTCTCCTGCAGAAGCTGGTCAGTTTTGAAAGAATTTTATGGGGTACATAGCTAGGTTGGAGGTTTTTTGGGGGCCTTAAAATACTTCAAGATCTCTTTGATTTTATGGGTTCAGATTAAGAAGACTGCTATCGACCACTTGAAGTGGAGGCAGAACATTGGTCATCACCTGAAATGTACTAGAAATACAAAATTTCAAGTGCCACTAGATCTCATGAGGCAAAATTCATACGTTATCTACATCCCACTGATGTGGTTATCTTTGTGGTGTTAGAACCAAAGGGAAGACTCAAAACCAGTATGCTGTTGATACTTTCTTTCTTTCTTTCTTTCTTTCTTTCTTTCTTTCTTTCTTTCTTTCTTTCTTTCTTTCCTTCCTTCCTTCCTTCCTTCCTTCCTTTCTTTCTTTCTTTCTTTCTCTCTTTCTGTCTGTCTGTCTGTCTGTCTGTCTGTCTGTCTTAGAGACAGGGTCTCACTATGTAGGATAGGCAATCCTGGCAATTGAACTTCTGGCAATCCTCCTTCCTTAGCCTGTTAGAACTGAGATTGTAAGCATGTGCCTACAATACTCAGTTTGTTATGATTATTCAAGTTGAAACACATAAGATTCTTCATATAATCTTGGTTGTGACAGACTGTATTTGGTTGTATTAGGGAAAAATAATTGTTTTACAGTAACTTATTAGTAGTTTGTCTAGCCTTGATATTTTAGTAATTCTGAAAGCTCACAATTTTTGCTTGGGGGAAATACATATGTCAAATGATTGTCCAGACTTTCTTAATTTATATATATATATATATATATATATATATATATATATATGTATATATATATATTTTTTTTTTGTGTGTGTGTGTGTATGTGTGTGTGTGTGGGACCAGGGTTCAAACTCATGACCTTGCACTCGCCCAGCAGGCATTTGTGCCTCGGAGCTATCTCCCCAGCCCCGATTTCTTAATATTTTTTAGGTGTGTATCTGGACCTTGTCTTGAATAGTTTAACACTTCAAGGTTGACAGAGAGTTGGTGGAGGCTCTTCTCTGTAGATAGGCAAAGATGTGAAACTTACATAATGTTGAAGTGTACAGTGAGAGCCATGTCTTACTTTTCACTTTCAGGCCTCTTCTCTTTGCCTCTCAGTTTTGGCTGATGCCGATGGGAGGTGACCCTGGCATGTGTTCGATGTGTTGCTTAGAACATTCTGCGTGAAAAATTCACACCCTCCTCAGAGGCATTCTCTGTGAAGCATCTTTCAGGGTGAGATACTTTCTGGCTGTGTTATGACTCTGATGGAACCATGTCTGTTTTTCTATCAGGGTCAACGTCTTCTCTTGCTCAGCAGTGAATGAGGGAAGTGCTCCATATATTCGCCCTGCACTGTCAGAACTGAGAGTTTTTGTTGATGATTCTTGTGCTGGACAATCGGGGGTCCACGACACATGGAAATGTGTGGCTTGAGAGTCAAGAGATCTAGAATTCTAGTGAGCAAGTTAACATTTCTGGAATATATATATATATTTTTCTACTTCAAAATAAGACTACATGGTCTCTCATAACACTTTTGATAAGATAGTTCTATAATTTTTTGTTAATTTCTGACAAAGAGCCATGGACCAAAAAATTCTCTAAAGATGTATTTGTAACATGAGACAACCTGATGATTATCTGCAATGTCAAAACGAAATCATTAAAAGTACATATGGCATTTGTGGTAGTATTTATTTCTTAAATACTTATCTTCAGTAAATTGCTTGATCATTTGGCATGCAACCTGTTGTAAATGTTTTACATATGGTATTTGTATTTTATATTTGGAAGTGCCACTGAGTATTACATATGGCTCCTCTAGGTTTAAAATAATATTCCCTGTACATTTCATGTGGGAAGCGATAATTCTTATATGGTGATATTTTGTTTTACTTCTTATAATGCCATTTATAATTTCTATAATCAATGCACATGTACTTCATAGCCTTGTACTTTCCAGAATTATGCTTCTATAAAATAGTGATGGAAGCAGTTATACATAGCAAATGACTTTGTTTCATTTCCTTTCCTCCCTCCATTGCTTTTTTCATTTTTTTTCTTTCTTTCCTCCATTCTTTCCTTCTTTTCTTCACTCTTTCTTTTTTTTTTTCTATAAAAAACTAAAACTAGGAAATACTACTTTCCAGAGGAAGTTTTATAATAATGTTGAATTTCAGAAATAGGTTTTTTATGTATTTAGTGCAGGGTCTACAGGGTCTCACTATGCAGACTAGACTTTTAGTGAGTCTCCTGTTTTCAGCCTCCCACGCACTGGGATTACAGGCGTGCACCACCACACACAGTCTCAGAAATAATTTTTATAGCAAAATTAGATCTACTTAACTTATTTATTTTTAATATCAGTTAAATATAACTTCAAATATTTTTTTCAAAATTTTGGGCCTTGTAGTTTGCTAAAGACACATTTTAGTAATTGTGAGTACTGTTTTTTGTTATCTAATGCTTGCAAATGGGATTGCTTTGCGTATTAATGCTGTGTATACTGCGAAAGCATAGAAAAGATTATTCTTTTAACTCATATCGTTTTGGTTCAAATCAGTGTGTTTTAAATTAGAGTGGAATATACTAGTAAGTGTGCCATTTTGTGTAAGAAAGGATGAGTTTTTATTGTTATGAATGAACTATAGAGTGTGTCATTTTCAAAGAGACATGTAGGACATATGCTTGCACACCCTGTTAACAGTAAGCACAGAAAGCATTGCTATGAGTAAAACAAGCTATGTAGTGAAAAGGACCTTCACAATCCAGGTGAGACCATTCACAACATTCCAGATCACCCATGGTAATGATGTACATCTTTACTTATTTATTTATTTTATTTTTTCACTACCAGGGATTGAATTTAGGACCCCGTGCTTGCCAAGCAAGTGCTTATTCTACTGAGCTATCTCCCTGGCCCTTAAATTTTTTATATAGAAGCCCCTTAGTTGTTAATGATCTTTTATGAGAAGGACTTTTTTTTTTGGCTGCCTCAGGCTGTCTTTCTGGTGCATCAGGGGATTGAACCGCAGACCCCAGTGCCAGGCTAGGATGAAAGACACAAGTGCTTAAACCGCTGACCTATTCTGCAAGCCCCCCTATGATGTTTTGTGTTTAGCTAATGAGCTAGCAAATTCACCCAGGTTGTTTCCTTTGCTAAACTCCCCCACTATTAAGAAAAAAAAATTAAAAAAATAAAACAACTTTATTTAAGACAAAAGCCCTCTTCTGTGGCTGTCGTCGTTTGGCTGAAGTGTGTGCTCTGCAGAGCGCTCTCCTGGTGCATTCATTTTTCCTGACTCATCTTCTGACTTTAGAGAAATTGCAGATTTGTTTGGCTGTTATAAAAAATACTTCCAGCATTTTTTCTCATGCCTGAAATGGTTCATATTAAAGCTTTCATAATACCCTTCAGTTTCTGTGCTAAATTGATGTTTAAATTGGAAAGAAAGTGGGAACCTTGGCAGTTTAGATAATTCACTTCATCTGGTGGCCAGCTATGTTAACAATCACATCATATGCCCGCATTTAGATGAGATGAAAAGAGCCCCCAGGGCACCGAATCTACATTGCAGGAACAGAGGGAAAGTACAGTTAGAGTTCTTTGTTTCATCATTTTATTCTATAAAATGGTAAATTATTTTGACCGGAATTTTAAAGTGTTAAGAGAACAATTTAAAGGTTAGACAGTGACTTAGCTGCGAAGGCGAATGCACAGTGTTGATCATCAGTATGCTGGCAGCGAGTCTGGAGCCCCATGTCAGCAAATGCTGTCTTTTATTCCCCATGCATTGAGAGCTGCGAGGAAATGGTGATATTGTTAGCATATGAATAACATCAAAGCTCTCCATTGGAAGGCAAGCCTCCATCCGTCTTCTGAACTAGAGCGCTTAGCCTCCCCTCTTGGACTGAAGAGCAGCCTTTCCTAGCTGTGTGCTCTGCCCACCCCCAAAGCGGCTTCACTCAGAGCAGGCAAGTTGGTATTCAGCCGTGAGTTGCTGGTGCATGACTGCACATTCCATCACTTAGGAGAAAACATTTCACATCAAATTGCCTTTCTACATGAAGGCTGGGAAGGCTATTCCTTTTTTTTTTTTCTTTTCAAGTTTGTTGGAGGGATAGGCTGGGAATAGCATTTTCTTTAGCAGTCCCACAAGATGCTCATGACTTTTATTATTTGTCCTAAAATTGAAAAACTGATCTTACCGGTTAACAAGAAATAGAGTGGATAACTGCCTCTTCAGCTCAGAATGCAGGCACAAGTCCTCTCTCTGCTGCTGGATTTTCAATCAATACTGACCTGGGGGCTAGACATAGTGTAAAAATAATCCATTGGTCCTATTCTCTTTTGTGCATATTGTTTGAGCATGATAAGATCTTCTTTTCAAGCTTCTTCTTTTTCCACCTGTCTTGGTGATCAACAAATGCTGTTGCTACTCAAAATGGAATTTCAGTCCTGAGGTAGAATTACTGAGGCCTTTAATAGTACCAGCCACATCGAACAGGTCCTGGGCTGATAAATGGCGACAGCATGTAGCTCTGCAACTAATTCCAGATGCCTGGAATGTTTAGTCTATTACTTCATGGGGACATGTAAGAAATAGTCAGTTTCCATTAATGTTCAATTTATTATTGGTCAAGATACTTAGGGTATGCTAGTCATTTTGTGTAACAACTTTATTTATAGAGGAAGTCTTCTCTGAAAGGTACATGGCTGGGGCTGCATTTCTGAGCTCATATGTTATGCTGACCAAAAATGTCTGTCAAATCTTAGATCAGTGTCATGTGCTATATTTTTATTTTCATTACTCTTGGAATACTATTTTTAAAATTCATGTTGCCAGCTGTTATATTAACATTCGGCAAAGTTTAGATTAGCTGAATTCCAGCCTGTGGTTTGGAAATAAGCAAAGCAAAATGTTGACATGATTGATTCCCAGTAACTCTGTGTGGTTCCTCGTGCATGTTTAAAGACATATCTGTTTACAAAAGGAAAGAAACAACACATTTGTTTTATGAAGAGCTGAATGTACTATTGATAGAAAGCTATTTTACAGTCATTGGATACAATATCTTTTCTTTTTGTTTCTCGCCCAACACACCAAGTTATTATTTTCATATTTGCACTGAGTGATATACATTGAGAATGTGAATCATCGTTAGTAGGACTTGTTTAATGGTTGGATTCTGGGTTGCTCCCAAATAGGATCTGGGAGTAGAAAGAAATAACACAGAGCTTTCAAGACATGTTTGCAATACCAAGTGATATCTCTAGACTTTCTAATAAGTTTTTGTGGACAAATGTTGAGGAAATTTTGGCAATATATATGGTTCAATTTAAATTTTACACACTGGACTTTACAAGCTATTCTGTTTTAGTCTTTAGCTTACTTAGTTATCATATTTTAAGTCCCAGAGTCCTCCTCCTTTTTTTCTAGCTCCTTTTTAATTTCTGACTCATGTACTGATCAACTATCATTGTTCTGGGCTGAGTTTTTGTCTCTGAAGAAGAGGCAGCTTCTGGTATAGATCCTTAAGGAGGTGAGAAAGACATTGTACTTAGTTCAGTGATAGATTCATGTGCATGGCAGAGCAGAAGAGCCTTGTTTCTCATCTGTTTTTTTCATATCATCATTTGGAATCATTTACACACTTAAAAGAATACTTTATGTAGTAATTCAGAGGGTAGAAGTTGGAAGGCACCAAGTGATTTCACTGATAAGATGAACACTTAATGTTAAAAGTTGGGTGAACTGATAGTTTTTATGTATCAAGAGATTTCAACGATTCAAATGACTTTAAAGTTATTGCCAGCTATCCTGAGAGTTCGTAATAGTCATCAGAAGTCACACACAATAGTTTATCTCTAAATCAGCAAATGAAGAGATTAGAGTAACCACAAGATTAAAAATTACCTGGCCATGTATTATTTCGAGATTCACAATTTAAAAATCTTTTGTCAGTGTAGCTTAAAGTAGCTGATCCCGGCGTGCAAAAGGGCGGCAATCGGAGAAAGGAGAAAATAGTAGCAAGCTCGCACCGGACTGGCTGGTCTGGGCCAGTCACCCAGGGGCAGCTGAGAGGAGTTCTGGTACCCATCTCTTCCTTGAATATGGCGGTGCTGTTTGTACCTGGCTTTGCAGGAAAAGGCCGGCCGTGGATAGTCGCAGGGGCGGTACGTAGAGCGTTTTGGTTTCGATTCAGGAAAGAGAAAGAACAAGTGGTGGCTAAGACTGAAGAAGTGAAGAAAGAACCTATGCTGGTTTGTCCACTTTTACGAAGCCAAACATACATGCCACCCGAAGATCTCCAGAGTCGTTTGGAATCTCATATAAAAGAAATTTTTGGTTCATCTCTTCCCAGTAATTGGCAAGACGTTTCCCTAGAAGATTTTCATATGAAGTTGAGTCTCTTAACAGTTAGCTGATGACTTGGGCCACGCAGTACCTAACTCCAGGCTTCACCAGATGTGCAGCGTCAGAGATGTTCTTGATTTCTACAGTGTTCCTGTTCAAGAAAGATCTAAATTTGATGAACTTGCTGCTAGTAATTTGCCTCCCAACGTGAAAACCACTTGGGGTTACTAATTAATTCAGAAGATGAACACAGTGGAATCATTTTTGTTTTTCTAATGAAAAGGCAGCTTATTACATCTTTTAGTACTATACCTATTAAAATTGTATAAATCCACTTTTTGTATAGAAATAAAAAAAACCATGTTTTTCACTTTCATATGAATCAACAAAGAAATAACAGAATTTTCTCTTTTCACATTTGTCGAACTATATTTTATCGGAATAAAGATAAATAATCTATGGAAATTTTTTTTTCAGAGAACATTAAGTTGCTTTTAAGATAGGAAGCCATCACAGCTGCTCTTGTTCAAGAAAGAACTAGATGTTTATTTTTGTGGATTTAAAGCAATAATTGCAAGAAACTGCTGAATCCAATTGGAACTCTTTTAGATGGAATTATCATATGTATGTGACAGGGACAGATAAAGAAATTTGCATTAGGTTAGATATTAATAAAATAAATCCATTGAATATGATTGGAAGTTGTTTTCATGTTTACTACATGAATACAAATAGTAGGAAATATGACCTTTTAAAAATTTTCTATTTATTTATTTATTTGGTACAGGCTCTTCAGTGAAGCTCGAACTCATAATGATCTACCTGTCTCAGCCTCCTCACTTCTGGGGTTATAGGCATGCACCACTGTGCCCAGTTTTGGTGCCTGACACAGTGGCATGGCTTGCAGTATTGGGGAGTGAACCCAGTAGACCTATGAGCTATCTCCCCAGCCCTACAAATATAAAGTATTGTGTCTTTAAAAAAAAAAAAAGTAGCTGATCCCTTTTTCTTGGAAAAATGATTATATGAGCTTATCTCTGTCACAACTCTGATGATCTGACAGTTTACAAGGCAATGTGTCCACTAATCTTGAATTCTGCTTGTGTTTAAAAACATCAGTTCCATCCTAACACATCACTAATAGCCTGCCTTTCCCCAAGCTCACCTCTGTCATTGACTATGGGGGATTGAGAGGGAGAAGGGTGGGGGGGTGAGGGAAGGAGGGAGGGAGGGAAGGCAGTGAATAATAACAACGTGCATGTGAGACAGGGGTTGGAAGATTATAGTGGAATAGTAATTTCATATGAAGTTACTTATAAAGCCCTTCAGGATAATTTCATCCCAAGACAAGATAGCAATCTATGAGGCAGTATTTTACAATTTGTAAGGCACAGCCATTTTATGTACCTCTACATTTAAAAAATTAGATAGTTGAGTAATTTATTTCCTTTAGTTGAATTGTATGCTTTTGATCACATGAATTATTTGAGGAAAAGAGTATATAAATATCTATAATCTAAGTAAATTTTAATAGCATGTATATGGCTGAAAAAACAATAACATGATTTAAAATATATATGCTATCAATTATGTAGAAATTTTCATTTTGAATAGGGAAACAAAGTTTCAAGTAGTAATTAAATGCTTTACAAGGAAAATTAGCTTGTCTAGATCATAAAAATGAGGAATTATGAATAGATTTTAGTGAGTCAAAATCAACAGTTACTGAGTTATTCATTCCTTTAGTCAACACCTATTGAAGATGACGCACACAGCTGAGGACAGGTCCTAATGCAGCAAACTAGACGAGTGAAAAATGAGGAAGGAGGAGTGGTGCTAAGGCAAGGCTCTGTGGGCACGTTGGCAGGCCAAGCAAGAGGAGGTTATGCCCTGTGTGCACAAGCACAGACTTGGACGAAGGTGGAGAGCAGAAGTGCATGTGTGAAGTGTGCCCTGCGATACTTCTGAGGTCAGGATTTGCTCCTCATGTGAGAAGGGTGGGTGAGTGCAGGCATGGGAGACGTGGCTTCTGCTCTCTCAGCGTTCCAATGCACCCAGCAGGTGATGATCAGTGTACTGGAAAAATCATTTATTCTTTGACTAGGGCAGCAGAACAAGATGTCCCTGTGCCTCCTAACCCAATCTGGGAATTGGCAACACTAAAGCAAGCTCAGGGGCTCAGCACTTTAAGAAGAAGAAAGACGGTTTGCCATCTGGGAAAGCCTGAGAACCCTGGATAGATACAGGAGTTTGGTGACCTGAAACTCATTTGACCCAGGTCTGTTGTGGCAATGGATGATGTGACCCAGCTGGAGAGCTCATGGGCTCCACAGCTGTGTTGACCATGACCCAGGAGCACAGGGTGAGAAGCAGGAAAAGTTCCACAGGCCTTCAGACCTGGGCTGCGGTTGTGCTTTCAAGGGAGCCTTTCTTCTACTTTCCTAGTTGAGTCATTTCAGTTTCAGGTTGCTTTGTCTGTGTCCCTATCTGAAAAGGAGAGAATTTAGGGTGCGGAGAAGAGTTCAGAATACATACAGAGGAGATCTACTTCAACTGCAGCTTCACTCTTGGGAGCTCAGGCATAACTCCGGCACAATCACGGCTCTCTGTGCAATGCGGGTGCCGGGTTGTAGGATTTCCTCACTTTGATTCCTCACCCATCTTCCCTCTCTGCCCAAAGCACTGGCAGTAACTCCAAATTCTGTGCTGTTTCCTTACACAAAGCAACACATTTTCTTCATATTTTGTTTAATTATTTAGGTTTTGGTACTGGGGATCGAGCTCAGGGTCTTGCATTTTCCAGCCAGGTGCTTATGCCACTAAGCTACATCCGTGGCACATGTCTTCTTTTCAAAAATCTCTTCCACCTGAGAGTGGACCGCATACTTCAGGTGCTAATAGGCTGTTAAGGAAGCTTCTAACCAACCACAACAACAACAATAAACTTTCTTAGTGGAGTACAGTAGTCTTTCTTTACTAACTGCTTCAAATGAAAGTTACAGTTTGTAACATTTATTTATCTGTATTTATACTTATTTCTCTTTCCAAAATACTTGGTAAGGGTAATTTTACTGAAGAAGAAAAATCACCTTTATCACCTACATGACATTAAAGTGTACTTTCACTGATTTAGATGATCTAAGAAAATGATGACAATTAGAAAATATAAAAACATACATATTTTACTGTTTAATTATAGAATTATTGTGTGATATCTAGTTTGAGTGAAGTATTCTAAATATTGATATAGACTATTATCTTATATAATTTTATATATATATATATATAATTTTATTCATTTTAATAAGAAAAAAGACAAAAGAGCAATGAAACAGTTTCAAAATGAGTCTGTAGGATGGTTACAATAATTAATACCATGTTGTCTTCATAGTAGTAATTCAGAGGACAAGATGCAGATCTGATATCTTGTCTAAACAATATTAGTACAAACTTTTATTTTCAGCAAACTGAGACAAAGGAGCTGTATATCTATCCAAACTCTCTCGTTTGTGTGTGTGTGTGTGTGTGTGTGTGTGTGTGTGTGTGTGTGTGTGTGTGTATATATATATATATGTATAATATTTCTTTTTAAAGTTTCTAATACAAGGA
>PVJA010030690.1:0-25588 GCA_004027025.1 Myocastor coypus
GAAATCCCAGGAAGCTTTTAATATGTCTCTCTGTTTCCACTTCACATTCATCCATCACCCACATATCCTAGTCTTCATTAGAATTATATTTCAGAATCGCATGTACACAGGCCAGCTGACAGGCTAGTGTATTACCACAGAAGAGGGTGGAGTGCAGGGGCAGCTTCCTGACCTCAGCCAGTGACACCCAAGACTGAAGGCCTGCTACATGGAGCAGGACCTTGAAGAGTTGAGTTTCTCCATGAAAGTATCTTTTTAAACTCCTCTGGAGTTCCGGTGAGACAGGGACAGAAACAAAGAAAATGAGTCTGAAGACAGAAAGAACGAGAAGGTGCTACTCTTAAGCAAACATCTAGGCTGTCCATGGCAACAATAAATAAATAAATATATATATATATATATATATATATATATATATATATATATAATGTGTGTGTGTGAAATAGAGCTTCAACTTCATTTTTAGCTATTTTTCAGCATGTGTTTCTATAACAGCAATGTATATAATACTAGGAAAGGGTTAGGCAATTCATCTTCAACCTTGACCGGTTACATTTCATGTTTTTAACAATTAGCCACTCACATTTTTTTAAAGTGCATTTAGTACAGGATCTCCAGGGTCTTACTATGTAGATAAGACTTGTAGTGTTTCTCCTATTTTTAGCCTCCCAAACACTGTGATTACAGGCGTGTGCTACCACGCTCAGTCTCAGTTGCCATCTCAGTGTGCCCCCGCAGAGGGGACAGCTCAGCAACCTGAGTGAGAATCGAAACTTGGCCCCTGCCTCTATCTAAGTAGGTGCTTTAATCCACTGAGCTGTCTGGCCTGACCCCACTCATATTTTTTTCAGACCAAATGTTAACTGTTATAAAAACAGCAAAGTATATTAAAAACTGACAGAGTTAAAAGCCTAAATTATCATTAATTGACAATACAGAATACTACAAGAATGCTTATGTACAAGTGACTTTTCCAAGCATGTCCCCTGACACAGTGTTTTAAGTGTTGTTGATTTAAATCTCAGGGAAGGCCAGCTAGATAGCTCAGTGGACTAAAGCACCTGCTTAGGGAGAGTGCAGCAGTGGAGGCTGATCCCTGGCTGCACCAGCCCCGCCCCACCCCCCGGGGTGCTCTGAGACTGAGAGACTGGGCATAGTGGCCCACACCTGTAATCTCAGCACTTAGAAGGCTGTAAACAGGTGAATCACTACACTTCCAGTCTACATAGTGAGACCCTGAACACTCTGTAGATTCTGCCCTACATACAGAATAAATAAATAATCAAATCTCAAAAAAAAAAAAAAAAAATCAAATCTCAGCGAAGACCTGGAACACCCACATTAGTAAAGAAGCAATAAAATCAATCCAGAATTAATTCCAAAGTCTTTACATTGAAGATCAGACTTGAATACTGCATCTGCCCTTCTATGCCATCCTAGGAAAGCACAAAATCAATCCTAGGCATGATCTCTTATTGTTAGGCTGGGAGTAATGAAAGTATTTACTTCATAGATGTTTCAAAAAGTTAACTGAGAAGGTACCCAGTGCTTGACACCTAGAAAGCTCTCGAATACACTGAATCCTAATCCTATATTTAGTCATCTTACCAGACAATATTAATTTATATTCATTATATTTGAACTTCAATTAGAATTGAGATCTAGTAGGCTTACACTATAAATTCTTCATTTATAACACATTCATTGATAATGCTTATTGTTATGTTAATGAAACATATTTACTATATAAACACATATGTGCATTTATATTACATTATATTTATTATATATGATCTCCAAACTTTTCTATGCCATTTATCTTATTGCCTCCTTTTATGGTAGGAAGGCAGTACTTTCTGGATTGTGGACAAGAAGATAACTGTCACAACCTATGGTGAGCCACGTCCCTACACTCATTTAACAGCTACTATCATACCTATGCTGTGTCTTTTCAGGACCTCTTGACACACATGAGAGGAGATGACAATCTCACTTCCTCTGTCACTTAGAGGGCTCAGTGTAATGCCTCAGAGATAATTGAAGCACAAAAGGCATCAGGTAAATGAAAGTTTCATCTCCTGATGCAAGACAGATGTTTCTGGCCTCTGCAAGGACTATGCCCCATTGACTATGCTATAAACCAATTAAAATTGTTTACATTGTTCTAACGTATTGCTGATAATTACACACTACTACAGTGGTCGTTGTGTAATTTATAAGTAATATATAAATTATTGGAGTGTGAGCTCAAATGACTTTTTATTAGTAATGTTGATTTTATAGGATAGAGGGCTGGGGAGATAGCTCTGTGGCACAAGTGCTTGCCTGGCAAGTGCAAGGTTATGAGTTCAAACCCCGGTCCCACCAAAAAAATAAAAATAAATAAGGTAAACAAAAGAGAGCAGCCAGGGAGAGAGCTCAGGAGCACAAGTGCCTGCCTGGCAAGTACAAGGTCATGAGTTCAATCCCTGGTACCCCCCAAAAAAATAAAATAAGATAAAATAAATTTAAATAAATAAATAAATAAATAAATAAATAAAAGACTAGATTCTTCTTACCTTATATTCTCTATATCTTTTAAAATCAACCTTATTTATTCTTTGTCTTTCTACCTACTTGGTGATGTGTTCAACTTTTTTTTTCTTCTTTTCTTTTTCTTCCCTTAAATTTCTTGCACCTTAAAATGTTTTTGGTTAACATCCAGATGGAATGGAAGAGAGGCCTGCAGAGGCCCGGCAGGATGGCTCAGTGGTCTAAGGCGCCTACTTAGGAAAGCTTGGGCGGCTGCAGGGACCACGGTTTGATCCCCGGCACCACATGCTGCGCCAGCTCTGCCCTCAGGGCAGGCTGAGCCGGCCATAAAAATAAAACAAACAAACAAAAGTTTGAAACAAGAAAATTTTTTTTAAAAAAAGAAAAGAGGCATGCAGAATTTATGAGTGATTATCAGTAGATATAAAATAGACTGTGATAGGTCTTGTAGACATCCAATTTTCCAAGCCTTATTAAAACTCTGCTTACAAACTCTTAGTGTATATTTGAAATATTTTACAGCTTTTAGTAGGAGAACTTCCCTTGATGTGTGGTTTTCATCTTTCTTGGTAAATTTTTTTTTTAAATTTTTAATTTTATTTATTATTTTTATTCTTGTTTGAGAACCTTTGTTTATTCACTCATTTTTATGGCTGGCTCAACCCACCCTGAAGCCGCCCAAGCTTCCCCAAGCAGGCGCTTTAGACCACTGAGCCATCCCGCCAGGCCCCTTTCTTGGTAAATTAAAAAAAAAAAAAATAGTCACCTTCTTAGTAAACTATCAGCAGGATTCATACGGCCATTGCGGGGAGTGGGGGGCACTTATAGGTGCCCTGGAGTGTAGATGGCCCCAACCCTGATTCCTACACCTAGAAATATTTTGTTACTAATTCTCTATCACAGTCTGTGATTATCTCCTGCAAGTTAGCCTTCCTTTGCAAACATGAAATGTACATATATTTTTTTCAATACAGATTATATTTTATATGCAACCCATGTTTTATACATGACATGAAAATTGAAAAAGATATGATAAAATGTAACCCATGCTTTAAGTGTTAACTACTAGCAGCCAAAATAATTTTGCTGTAACTAATATTAATATTTTATTAAGAGTAATGTGATTTGTTTAAAAAAAAAAAGGCTTGATGTATGCAACCTGTTGTGATACTGCAGTCGAAAATTGTATCTAAGTTCACTATGTTTCAATATATTGTTCTAAATGACTATTAGGAAAGAAAAATATATTCTTCACGAGCTACATAGATCCAAACAAGAGAGGTATAATGCAGGTTTTGCTTAATTGCAGTAACATCTTTCAATCTCATCTGCCAATTATATAAAGCATTTCTTTTGAGATTCAGCAAATAACTCTTTCTGAGAAGTTATTCTATCATGCCAATTGGAAGATATGCATACCTTTGTCCAGTAGAGATCCCTTTTTTTCTGATCTAGCACTTTCTCATTTACCTTCTTATAGTGGGCAGTGTGGCTGTCTTCAAGGTTCTGTTTAAAGAGAAATAAATAAATGGCTCACTAAGCAGGCTGGAAAAGAAAATATATATATATATATATATATATATATATATATATATATATATATCTGTCAGAATAAAATGAATGAAAATTGACACTTATTAACTAATTCATGCGGCAACAAAAATGAAAACTCACAAGTAATTTTGAAATAAGCTTTTCTGCATTTGACTGTATATGTACCTGCTTCCTCTTAGTCCAAAGAGAAGTATATTCTTTTCCTGTTTTTTTTCTAAGCAACACCAATAGGGAGGTGGGTCATGCCCACACACTGTACTCTGTAGAATGATTGTGAGGGCAATATGCAATATGTCAACTTCCAAAGAAAAGAAAGGGGGGAAAAAAATAAGATAATAATGTTGATTTAGAAGGGTTAATGTTTAATTGTTTGATCAATCTTATATACCTATATATATTAATCTAAACTGATCTGATGATGAAAATATGTAATATAACCCGTGTTAAATTTAAACAATAAAGCTGGGCGTGGTGGCTCACGCCTGTAATCCCAGCACTCGGGAGGCTGAGGCAGGAGGATTGGTGTGAGTTCGAGACCAGCCTGGGCTACAAAAGTGAGCTCAAGGCCAGCCTGAACTGCATAGCGAGACCCTGTCTCAAAAAGACAAAAAAAAAAAAAAATTTAAACAATAAGCCGGGCATGGTGGCTCACGCCTGTAATCCCAGCACTCGGGAGGCTGAGACAGGAGGATCAATATGAGTTCGAGACCAGCCTAGGCTACAAAAGTGAGCTCAAGGTCAGCCTGAACTGCATAGCGAGACACTGTCTCAAAAAGACAAAATAAATAAACAAATAAATAAATTTAAACAATAAAAAAGTGAAAAAAATTTTTAAAAAAGAGCAAAAGTGAAAAAAAAAGAAATAAGCTTTTCTGGTGTAGCAGAAATATGTTAGAGTATGAGAGAACAAGGAAAGAAAGGAGAGAGACAAGTAAAAAATAGAAAGCTTTTTTATGCTAGGCAGAAGGAATTATTTCTGACATTATGTGCAGGAGGGATAGGATACTAGGGTAATAAAAATAGAGACTATATCTGTCTCCTTCCTAAGTGCTCCATTTAAAATCTGATCCTTGCTTGGTTTCCAAACCAAGCGATTGAAACTAACCATGATGAGTGGAGTGTAATAACTATGTGGTACACTTCCTATGGCACATATGAAGAATCACACGTTATCTGGAGCATCATCTATGAGAGGAAAGGAATGTGCTCGAGCCAAGCCCTTCTAGTCTTCTAAGTTGACCACTAATGAGAAAGAGTCATGAAATCCAGTGAACGACCTCTAACAGGAGTCTAAAAGCACAGCTCACAGAATATCTCACTCTTTCCAGGCAGTTCTGCTTATTTTCCAAAAACTTAACTTCAGAAAGGATTTCATGGGTTATTCCTACTAACTTTTGGGATCTTTGTGATAGTTGGAAGAGACAAAGTGGATCGTCTCAGCTGAGAGTGTGAGCAGAAGTCTAGCAATGTCTTCCTGTCTCTTAGAAATCAGTCTCATTTACTGAAAACTGATAGTTTCATAAAAGGAATAAGACATGAGGATCAAGATCTGGGATGCAAGGGCTCCATGCTTGCTTAGTAATACGGAAATGTACAAATGGCCACTTAGCATGAAACAAAAGAACTGGGAGCACAGCTTTTATTTCAGAGCTGCTAGCAAGAGGGACAGATAAGGGAACAGGTGCAGAGCATTTAGGTTATTTGAGCCAGTGGTGGAGCTTGTTAATGGGAAGGCAGGTGTTCTGATGTAGATTTCTTCACTCTGAAACCAAAATTCTTTCCCTGCCCTTTACAGTTCTCCCCTCACACAGAGTAGATGCAAACAGGGGGACAGGCGTGGCTTAACTGTGGACATCTCTACTTTTGTGTGGCCCCAACAGCTAGGTAAAGGATGCCTATCAGGTCCTAATAGGGGCAGAGAGTGCCTTGTCATCTGGAGCGTCCCCTCACTGTGACAGGGTTTGTGATCACCCAGCCACATGATTGCTCTTATGCTATGGTACTTGGTAAATTTGTGCTTGAAGGAAACCTCAGTGACTCTCTTTCAGGTAGAGCAGTGATGTTTCAGATATAGTAGGGCCAGGTGCCTTTCAGGATCCCCATTCCCGTTCAGGGTACCCACTGTTCTAAGCATTCATAGGATTATCTCAAAAACTATGTCAAAGCCGGGTGTGGTGGCGCACGCTTGTAATCCCAGCACTTGGGAGGCGGAGGCAGGAGAATCTGTGTGAGTTCGATACCAGCCTGGGCTACAAAAATGAGCTCAAGACCAGCCAGAATTGCAGAGCAAGACCCTGTCTCAAAAAGACAAAAAAAAGGGGGCCCAGCAGGATGGCTCAGTGGTCTAAAGCGCCTGCAGGTAGCTGCAGGGACCGCGGTTCAATCCCTGGCACCACATGCTACGCCAGCCCTGCCCTCAGGGCAGGCTGAGCCTGCCATAAAAATAAATGAATAAACAAACAAAAGTTCTGAAACAAGAAAAAAAAAATTCTAAAAAAAAGACAAAAAAAAAGTCGAAAAGATGGGCAGGGTGGTACATTCCTATAATCCCCACCCAGGGAGGGTGTGGCAGAAAGATTTGCCATGAGTTGAAGGCCAGAGACTACATACTGCATTTGGAAGATATAGCAAGGTCCTGGCTCAATAAATAAGTAAATAAATAGATCAATCAATCAAAAGATCAAGGCTACAAAACAATTCACAGATCCCGGCCAGGGAGATGGCTCAGCCGTCTAAAGCACCTGCTTAGGAAAGCTTAGGCAACCTCAGGGACTGCGGTTCAATCCTCATCACCACATGCTGCACTAGCCCCGTCCCCAGGGCAGGCTGAGCAGAAAAGCTGAGAAGAAAGCAGTCTGCAGTCTGCGTTGGGGGCAGGGAGGAAGCAGGAAGTGGAGGTAGAGGGGCCCAGCGGGATGGCTCAGTGGTCTAAAGCACCTGCTTGGGAAAGCTTGGGCGGCTTCAGGGACCGCGGTTCGATCCCCGGCACCACATGCTGCGCCAGCCCTGCCCTCAGGGCGGGCTGAGCCGGCCATAAAAATGAGTGAATAAACAAACGAAGGTTCTGAAACAAGAAAATAAATAAATAAATAAATAAATAAATAAATAAAATAAAAATTCTAAAAAAAAAAGGAAGTGGAGGTAGAGTGCTGCCCCAGGCAGACAGATTCAGACTTAATCCTGATAGTCACTTCCTAGCTGGTGATCTCAGGCAAATTACTTAATCTAACTCTGGTTTTGTCCTTATCTATAAAAGGGGATAATCATACCTACCTCAGAGAATTGTTGTGAGGATTAAGAGATAATGACATGCTTGGCACCCAGTAGGAACGCAATTGTCCAGAAGCGGCTGGCAGCCCCAGCGCTGCCTCAGGCATAATGGAAGCTGCTCTACCCTTTCTCCTCAGGAGCAGCTTTCTCCAGGGGATTTTGCTTTTCATTATCTACTTTGTGTGAATAAAATGACCAGAGAAAAAAAAGAGTTCTGCCCTCCAGGAGTTTCTTACCTAGCCTTGCACTTTCTCTGCCCTGTTGCCAACCTTTCCAGACTCTTCTTCCCCCCAGCTCTGGGGCAGGGATGGGTGGGAGTGCAGAGCCCCCTTCTCCATGTAGGGATGTGTACCCCTCCACAGACACAGGCCACCTTTGCATGGATAATCAGTGTTCATTTGTCATTTGCCTCACTTAACTCAGGAAGTCTGTTTGAAGAAGAACTGTCTTATGTAGACTTCAATTTCTACCTTTGCCATTCTGCCTCAAAAGGTGAAAAGATAGGCAAGGCAGAGGATTTTTTGTCTGGTTCTCTGCAGTCGGCTTCTTTTGGATGTGTAGATTTCAAGAGTAAATACCTCTAAGACATAGATGAATTGTGCATGCCAGCTACCTGTCAAGAGCAGCAAGTGCCCAGCCAGCTTCTGCATTAGGTTTTGGTTTAAAGCCACTCTGAATGATTTATTGTTTTTAAATTATTTACACGGCATTATTCCTTTCTTGTAAAATGCTGGAGTGCTGTCAGGAACAGCTCGGCAGCAAGGTGATGAATGGGACTACAAGTAAATCAAGGTAATTAGGCTTCCAGTTGCAAATACTGACAAGTCCTCAACAGCCACCACTTCACTAAGGATAATAAAATTTGCATGATTTCCTGACATTATATTCACCACATATTTTCCCTGCACACTCACTGTAATTATTTAGGGCATGATCTCACGCACAGAGCAAGCAGAACTCTCCCTGAACCCAGCCATGGCTATTACAGATGCTCAGAGATGAAGCTGATGCAGAGAGTGAAGGGGAAAGACTTCCACATAGCTTTAGGGAGCTGGGATGTATCACCTGCACCTCCACAGTGAGCAAAAAGGAGAATAGTGTCAGCCACTCCAAAGCAAAGCCAGGGCAAATTGCAATGAGAGCAAAGCATCTGAAGTACAATGTGGGTCCTAGATTCTGTGATGGTTGATTCATGAAATTTGTTTTCTGGGACTTTGCTGAAAGGTGCATGCATGCATGTGTGCATGTGTGTGTGTGTGTGTGTGTGTGTTTGACAATTTTTAGCACAGATATAAAAGCACATCTAGACAAGACTCTATTTGTAATTCTGGGGAAAAAAAAGATTCTAAATTGTAAATCATCAGAATGAAGAAAACAGATTCAGTGTACCAAAGATAAACGGGCATTTCTGAAAGCACAAGGTGACTGGAACAGGCCAAATGCATGTCCTGTAGCCCACTACCAGCTCTGCTGGGGTCAGTGCTTGGTGGATCTCTCCAACACACCAGCTTGCAAGTCACACACCACAGGCTCAGCGAACTGAACATACACTTGGCCATGCGCTCCTTCCTAAAGTTAAGGTACTTTCATAGCTGTCTCAATGGAAGTTGGAAAAAATGAGTCCTGAGTTGCATAATGTGGAGCTTCCAGGATTAGCATAACATGGGAACTAAAATTTAATCATTAGCTTTCTTCCATCTGGCATCAAATTGAACAGGGATTATATTTATGCTTCAGCCTCAGTTTCACTAACTTGTAAAGGGAGAATTATACATGCAGTTGTTATAAGGATGGGAGAAGGGAGAGGAAGGCCAGTATTGGGCATATAAGACATACTTGTTGAATATGAATGTGAAAATAGACTAAATATCCAGCGATGTCCTAGCCAATTCCGTAGGTCTTTTAGTAAGTCCACAAAGTGTGGGAAATCTTGCTACAGAAAGGAGAATCTGAGTTAAGAGTATGTTGAGAGACAAGGGGGAAGGAGATTTATTTTCTAAAATTTAATACTACTTACACCTCAAAAGGAGAATTTTAGGAATGAATCATCTCTCTCCTCTATGGAAAGCAGCTGGTAACAGAACAATAAAAACAGCCTAGTTGGGGCAATCAGATCACAGCACTTGGGTTGTTCCAAATTACAGTACTCCCACACCCAGAAGTGTCTACTGGTAAATCCTGAAAATAATGGAATTCAAAAGGATTACCACATCTCAGGCTGGCTGGCTCAAAGTTAAGAAGAGTTACTGGATCTACCTCCTGATCTATTACAATGCAAATACTTTCCTCTTTTCTTTTTGAGTATGTTGGGGAGGGGGTCAGTTTTGTGATGCTAAGGTCTATGAACTTGTAGTAACTTATATGCAACCTTTAGAAAAGTGGAATAAAAGTCTGCTGTAAATAGTTTATGTTAATTAGCTTAAAGATTACATCAAGCTCTGCGGTAGGTTTACTCATCTTTAATTATATCCATTTTTAGACCAGTAGTAACTTATGAGATTTCTGGAATGTGTTTAGTAATCCACTGAGGAGACTGACTCAGAGTCCTAGAAGAAAGATATGTAGTGTGTCCAATTGCCGTGACTATTGGCTTCTTTCATTTGTTCCTTGCACTTCAACATGAATAAGGAGCACATCAAAAGTACACAGTTCAATTAGCACAATAGCAAGTATGAGGCTATTATGTAGATATGACACATTTATATTGAATCATATGAGTAGTCATAACTTCTGCTAAATGTGTACGCATGTCATTTTTAAAGTGCCCTTTCCTTTGCCCTTCATGGTATTTTGAAGACAAAACAAATCCTCTTTTGTAGAACTCAGCAGTCTGTTCATTCTGTTGTTGTTGAAAATTACAGTGTTCTTATTTCTCCTGCTCAGCATATGGTAAATCAGTCTTACATAAACCTGTTGCAGACAAGAATTTAAGCCTTCTGAGTGATACTGTAGTATTGAATGTATGACATATTGCAAATATTCAAGCACATCATGAACTTAGTTCTTCTGAGTCTTACTATATTTTTTACTTCAATGATCTTTTGATCAAATTCCTCAAATTTTAATTAATGTAACAGCTGGTCAGGCAATATGTTTAAAATGGTTAGTACATTCAATGTGTTTTCAAAAGGCATATTTTCACAGTGTCTTAGCAATTTAGTTCAACTTCCTATGTTTTATTGTATGTATTTTTTATCTTTGCCACAGTTTTTTGTCTAAGATGTTAGATTTTTCTCCCCCTGAGAAAAAGGAATTTTAGAAGAGAAAGGAAATTCTACATCAGAAAATAACAGGAACTATGCCTGGAAGTATGAGCTATCCTAGGCAAATCAAGTTGACAAAGTTTAAATTTAGTACAAAAGATTAAAGGTTTTGCTTACTTGTGTGTTGAAATAATGAAAGAATCTTTTTCTACCAAGGGTGCAATGACTTTACAAGACCATTGATGTGGTCTGTGAATTGATGTGTATCATGAAAGGAGATAAAGAAATGCCTGTTAATGCTTTCATCCATTCAGTTAATCACACTGATGAAACTGGCTATGTTTACGAACAGCTTCTCCCCCTGTTAGGTGGTCTAGAGCTGCTAAATGGATCATTTCTCAGTGTACCATGTGCAAGAAGTTTAAAGACTGTGTTTGTGTCTTAAGAGTTTCAAGGACCTGAGTTCAATCCCTGGTTCTCACACACACACACACACACACACACACACACACACACATGACTTTATCATGTTCATATCTGTCCACCAGGGTGTTTCCAATAGGAGCCTGCAGAGGTCTGCAGAGTTACAGGGTGAAAACAAAGTGTTCTAAACAGAAAATTTAGTTAGTCTGCATCCAATTTGGAAACTACCTGAAGGGTAAATAGCAGAAAACCCGGCTCACACTGCTGGGGAATCTTCAGATTATCATATCAGGAATAAGTTGAGGACACAAATTGCTGTCTGAAAATGGCAACTCTTCTGGTCCCAAAGAGTTCATCTGAATTTTTCTCAGCTTTACAAAACTTACATAGTCAACAAAATAAGAGATACATATAAAATATACACATAAAGCAACTAGAGAAATAATTAAGCCCTCTATAGTAATTTCTATATACTTGCATAAATTTGATAAACACTATTGGATAAATGCCTGGTTTCTTATACTGTATTTAAAATGGTTATTTATATATTGACATACTTTACCTTTAATTGCTGCTGACCAGTGTGATTTGCAGTTCATGTATATGTGACCTAAAAATACAATGGAGCATGCACCAAGCAATTATCAACTGAATTTATTGAAACCAGAAATAAGACCTACCATTTCAATGTCGTCAGTCATAGTCTTTGGATCTGAATTATCTAAGACATATACCCTCCTCTCATTTTGATAAGGAAAATATCAAACATACACACACTCCCTCCTGTGTCTATGGCAGGATTACAGTGGTTTGTTAACAATAAATACAAGAATTAATACCAGAAGGCACAAAAAAGAAGTTTATTCGACAAATTAAGAAGCACACAGTGGTTTATACCTAATAATTCAGGGCACTTCATCTGTAGAACAAAAACTTTTTCTAACTCACTGAGACTCTGAGAGGATAAAAGTAACTCCTGCTATAAGCCATCACATTCATTTCTAAAACTCACTACTATATGTGAAATTAAACCACCATAACAGCCACAGGATCCATGAGTACACGAGATTAGGAGCACAACACTGAAATAAAAACAATTGGAGCCAGTGAAGAGGGGACCATTGTTTTATACATTTAAAATTGTTAAGAAATAAATGTGGGGGCCTGGTGGGATGGCTCAGTGGTCTAAAGCGCCTGCTTGGGAAAACTTGTGCGGCTTCAGAGACCACGGTTTGATCCCCGGCACCACATGCTGCACCAGCCCTGACCTCAGGGCGGGCTGAGCCGGCCATAAAAATGAGTGAATAAACAAACAAAGGTTCTGAGACAAGAAAAAAAAAAAAAAAAGATTAAAAAAAATAAATAAATGTGTCATCTTACCCTAAAATGGACGTTTGCTTTTATTTAAAGCAGCATAGTATGTGTAAAAGAGAAGAAAGAAGACAAAACTTTTATCATAAAAGCAAAAATAGAAAGAAAGAAAGAGAAAAAAGAGAGGAAAATTCAAAAGGGCTCAAAGGAAAGAGAGAAATTGAAAGGAGAGAGGGTACTGGGCTCCAAGTCCCTGGAGGCAGGGTTGGAGCTTGGAAGAACTCTCAGGTGATTTGTATTCACCTGTGTGGGAACCAGGATGAAGTTCCAGATTGGTGGGTCAGCTACAGATTAATTCTCTCACAGTTCTAGAGACTGCAGTTCCCAAATTCAGCTTCTGGTGAGGACCTTCAGACTGGCTTCCAAGCTGTGGGCTTGGTCACTTGCCTTCAGGGAGTTTTTCCTTCCACCAAGTGTGGGCAGAACCTGCTGGGGTCTCTTCTTCCTTGTAAGGACTGCAGTCCTATTGGATGGGGGCCCCATCTTATACCACCACCTAATCTCACTTACCTCTGTAAAGTCCCTACCTCCAAATACATTTACATTAGAGATCACTGATGATGAGTTTTAGGGGGATGGCCACAATTAAGTCCATAACAATGTGGAAGGAACAAGTATGGAAAAGCAGGCAGAAAGTTGTAATCACCAGATACAGATAGCTCAGCTCTCTGTTTCCAGGAGACATACCTGTAGCTATATTCAATATTCAGATATAATTCAGTACAGCTGAAGTAGCCAATGTTTCTGGAAGAGGGAATTATTTACAAAGCAATGCAAAAATCCCCACTATGTTCAACTATCTCCCTCATATATCATTTGAGTGGGAAGGACATTAGTGTTTTCAAAATGGATGTCTTCACAGAACTGACACTCATTCATCCAGTAAAAACATTGGTGGCAGGCACTGGGCTAGGCACTAGAGAGAGTGCAGTGAAAAAGCTGACTAAATTCCTACATTCTTCTGGGAGGAGATGGAGCACCTGCATACCCACAGGAAACCAGAAGCACATGGAAATTAAGAACTGTGGAAATATTCTGAGGGCAATATAAGAAGATGAAGTGGAGTGACTGGGAAAGTTGGCCTCTATTCTGTGAGGATCAAGAGTGGACCTGGAAAGGCTTTGGAGGAAGGGCATTGGGTGGGTGTGGTTGAGGCAGAATTGCTTACTGCACTTTAGAGAGGAGATGTAACAGCCGAGTGAGAAGTGGGCTAGATCAATTTGGGCTGCAGAGCAAACTAGGAGTTTGAGTAAGAAAGTGAAGTTCCCTTTGTTTATTTGTTCATTTATTCATTTATTATATGGCACTAAGGGTCAAACCCAGGAATAGTCCACCAATCAGCTGTATCCCCAGCCATTCTTATCTTTGATTTGACACAGGGTATAGCTAGATTGCTCAGGCTGGCCTTGATCTGTGATCATTCTGCCTCAGCCTCCTGAGCAGCTGAGATGTTAGCCATGCACCACTGTGTCCAGCAAGTGAGGTAATTTCTGTTCTAAAAATTTTATTCTGACTTTTTTGTAAAAGTTCACTACTCTGAGAAGGGTGACCAGTTGAAAGGCTCTATCAACAGGATGAGCTAATGACGAAGGTGGTGGGAGTTCAAGATAGGAAGCCAACTTATACGAGGCTCTGAAATCAACATGTGACAGCATTTACGTTTTCCTACTTATTTTCTTCAGGGATATAAATCGGGCTCTACCATCCCTCCGAATCTATTAGGCAGTTGGACGACCAAACCCTGAATCATTCAGTTCATTGGACACTCACTTAGTGCTTTATTGTTTTGATGAATGACTTATGGCACACTTTGAAGTGTTAAAGAGAAATGCACCCTTTCCCATTTGGAGCCCTTTTGGAAACTTCAAGAATCTGTTTCCTGATTGAAAGATGACAGTCTGAGTTGCCTGGTGAGGACAAGAGGCCCTGTTTCTCTCTTAACCTGCAACCTCACTTCTCATGAATGCTCTCTTCCATTAACCCTTGAGTGAGTCATGCTGATGCTTGTGATAATCCTCTGGTGGACACGCTTCTCCTCCCAGAATGAGTATTGACATGAAGTAGGCTGCAGGTTCCCTAAAGCCAGACTAGTGATCCCAAATTTTAACCCCGTGGGATCCTGCCTGCTCATCCTTGCCTCTGGCTCCACACCCACCTTTCCGCCCACAGCGAGAAGCTGTGACCACAGAGGCAGGCAGGCCCTTACAGGGTGGTCCTCCACACACACCCTCAGGGTGAGAGACTTGAAGTGTTAACTGAGTGCATTTAACTTGAGTGCAGGCCTATGCTGCAAGAGCGCTGGCTGAAACCACTGCAAGGGAGCCTCTCACACACAATAGGTACATGAAGCCAGTCACCAGCCCCTCAAATGTCCCAGGGGAGGGTGGGCTGCACTAATCCCAGCAATCCAACAGGCAGCAGCTGCTCTCTAAGGGCATCTGATATATAATCTTCTTCTTAGGGCCAACAGTGAGAGGTGATGTTTTATAAAAAAAAATGTTTTACATTGTTAACAATGTTTTGCTTCTAGTAAGCAAGCAGGAAAAGAGCTAAAAAGTCAAGCCAGATTCAAAACCGTGTAGCATCTTGATTTTTATATTCACAACCTATTTCTATGCTGTGGCTATCATTGTTCTGGAAAATAAGTACTGTGTAAGTTTTCAATTGTTGAGAAATCCTGAAATCATATGGTTATTGACTTTCCAACTGTAGCTATCAGGTCAATTTTGTGTGCAGCAAATGAAATTTAAGGCCTCCCTAAAGAAAGCTACACACTTTTTTCCTATGTTGTATTTTAAATGAGCACAGAAAATCTTACATCCTTGATGACATACAGCTATATCAATAAGCATGAAAACATTCTATAAATTGCCAAAGGGAACACAAAAGGAACTTGCAAGTTAATTCCAAAATATATCATGTAAACTACAATTTAAGTTTTGAATGTGTTATGGTAAACAATATCACAGTATATTAAGTTTCTTTAGCAAGAGTAGGTCTAATGTTTAACCTACTAAAAAATGTACATAACATTCATTTTCTTTCTTTCTCCCTTCTTTTTTTTTTTTTTTTTTTGGTACCAAGGATCAAACTTGAGACCTAGTGCTTGCCAGGCAGGTACTTATGCTGCAGAGCTGTCTCTCCGGCTGTATATAACATTCCAAAGATATAACATTCAAAGCCCTGATAACGCAGGCAAGAATGTAGGTTTTCTTCTAAGCACATATTGTGTTTAAATCTACCCCAGAACCACAGCACAATACAGATATATTATAAAGGGCTAAATAAACATTGAATATGTTTACTAGACATGTATTGTGGGTTCTGTCACACATTATTTGTGATCAAGAAATCATTATTCTTTTAGTTGGCGCTGGCTCCTTAGAACCTGGGAGTTTTGCTAGTTGGAGTTGGTGTCTTAACATTAAACATTCAACTCCCTTGAAGAAGAGAGAGAGTTTGTGGCTTGTGCTCCACACCGGGCAGCCAGGATAGGAGTGTATTCCTCACTTACTCTCTTGTTCTCTAGACAGTAAAGGCTGAGCATTTAAGACATGATTCCTAAGGTGAAACAAACCATGACTTGGAGCTGACCCAATTTTCTTACACAGTGATATAACCAAAAAGTGCAAGTTAAGTGAGTTAGGAGTTTCTCTCCTAATCACAGTTTAGAAGAACTCCAGCTACAGCAGGGGTCATTGTAATGACTGTTATTCTTTAGCTGATTAAGTCCCTTTTGTCATGTAACTTTTAAGAAAAGTTGGGGGAGGAGCTCCTGCTTACAGACTGATTGTCTCTTTCCAAAATTGATCTTGCCTCACGTGCTCGTCTGGGAAGCCTCTGTATATCCTCCTTACGCGTGTACTTTCTAATAGACAAGCCCTGTTACTCTCAGAGGCCTTTTACTGAAGCAAATTTAGAACAACTAGCAAACTTGAAAAAAAAAATGTAAATATATAACCCATGCCCAGGAATGGAAACAGGATAAGGAAGACACACACCCTGCCAAGAGTGCCCTGTCAAAAAATGAAGTCCTGCTGTTGGAAGCACAACAGTAATTGCTCTCTGGAGAGCAAATGATGTGGTGGTGCCTCCTCAGCAGAAATGCACCTCCCTGCATGAAAATCTGATAAAAATTTTCACTTTCCTACAGAAGGAATGACAGAATTTAATGAGAAACATATTGGAATGGGACCTGTCCCTGTGTGATTACACATTTGCTAATCTGCCTGTAGGGTTTAAAAAAAAAAAAAAAAAAGTACGGCTGCTCTGGGTGAGTTCATCTGAGTGGGGCAGGGGACACAGCTAGAGATGAATTGCTACAAGGAAATGTCTTCACTCTTCAGCTGCTACCTATGGACATCTCACTGGAGGGTTTGTTTGGCCTCCAGAGAACCAAGCTATCAGGATTAAGCATGGCAAATTGTTTTTGTTATTTTCCAGTAAAATCAAAGTGTAATATTATGTCTAATTTATTCATTCCTAAGCAACGTTATTAGTGCTGATAGTTTCAATTTAGTCTTGAACTCATTATGTTTTCTCTTTTTTTATGTATTTGGTTATTGCAGAGTGATCATCCTCCTGCTTTCAGCCTCTCCAGCGCTGGGATTATGTGAGTGTTCCACTACACTTGGACTTTGGGGAGCTGAAGCTGCCCTATAGGAGAGGCTGGCCCCGCATGTGGTGCCGGGGATGGAACCACAATACCTGTGCTTCCCTAAGCTTGCCTAAGCAGGTGCTTTAGTTCTCTGAGATGTCTTACCAGCCCACAAAATTTTTGTTTGTGAAAATCAAGTATAGAAAGAGCGCAGGAGATGTTCTTATTTTTTGGTAGGAGCTATCACAGCTCCTACCTGTGAAATTCTCACTATCACCATCATCTTCATCAAATAAATCTGATTTAGCAATTCTATCCTTGCCAAAAGCATTTTTGAGCAACTAATACACCAAGCATCTAGAAATATAGGTGTATATCAAGTTCTGTGAATAAGCAGAATATCTAATAGCCTCAAGGGTTTAAATCACAGAGATACAGCATTCAAAATTGTTATCAGCTAAGAACACTTCTTATGTTCTTTTTATTAGCTTGATTTTAGGTAGGGACAAACTGCAATAAAAGGAGATAAGGTCCTTAAAGAAGTTTGAAATATGAAAGCACACTGATATAAACATTCACAAAAATAGACAAGTCATGTATTAAGTAATAAACAGTACCCTACTGTCCTGTTGGAGGCAAGATCTCAGAAAAACAACTCCCAAGTTGTGGGGAAAGTAGAAAGATTAAAAGATAGTTGTATCCTTATTGGGAGGAGAGATGTCAAAAACAAACTACTCAGATTTCTTCATGAACTTCGAGAAAACTTCTTGGCTGGGTTTTTTTGGGGGAGGGGCAGACATGTTAGGCAAGCGCTCCACCACTGAGCTCCGTCTTCACCTGTTTTGTCACTAATACAATGCTTTTCAAAACTACTGCTATCTGATACATAATGTTTATTTCCTATTGTTGTTTGGTTCCACTTGAGCTTAGATTATTGTTTCAGCTGAAGAGGAATCATATCCTTTCCTGGGACACCAACAAAACTATCAACATTTAAAACTTCATGCAATTGTTGGTGATAGGCTGGGGGTATGGTTTTGTGACGTAAGCATCTATCTGGCAAGTGCAAGGTCCTGAGAGAGATCAGATTGTCGCCAAAATAAGGGAAAGGATGTGATGTGGGATTCCTATGGGAGAGTCAAGACAGAAACTAATTCAGTAAACAAAAATGTATGTATCGGGCCGGGCGTGGTGGCGCACGCCTGTAATCCCAGCACTCGGGAGGCTGAGGCAGAAGGATCGGTGCGAGTTCGAGACCAGCCTGGGCTACAAAAGTGAGCTCAAGGCCAGCCTGAGCTGCATAGTGAGACCCTGTCTCAAAAAGACAAAAAAAAAAAAAAAAAAAAAAAAAAAAATGTATGTATCAGCCCTTGATTTGTGACTTAATAGATGCTTAACTTAAAACTGTCTTAAATACTGCTTGAGGACTTGCAGCTCATTTGAACGATTTACACTGAGATTTTGGGGCCTTCCCTGACTTTGTGAGCCATGCTCACCTGCCTAAAGGTTCTTTACTTTCAAAAATTTTTAGAAAGATGATTGGTGTTCAAAATAGAATTTACATAAGCAGAATATAGATTTAGCAAGGAAGCATATTTTAGAGGAGTTGCAAAAATTTTTCTGACAAGAAAGTTTTGTTTGTTTCCTTCCTTTGCAGAAGCGTCTACAATACTATTGTCTTATTATGAACAGCCTTATGGGCAATATGCTTGCAACTATACAAATGGGCCTGATTTTCAGTTTTTGATTAGTGTGATATTTTCATCATTTTTTTGTTTGTTTCTTGTTTTGTTTTGTTTTGTGGTACTGGGAATTGAACTCAGGACCCTGAGCTTGCCAGGCAAGTGCTTATTCCACTGAGCTATCTCCCCAGCCCCTTTATTGTGTTATTAATAATGTGAAATATCAGGCTCAATCTTGCCTTCATTTGGGAGAGTTAAAAACATGTTGCTGGTGAGAAAATTAGTTTTCTACTTCAAGATCAATTTTATAAAACATTTACCTATGTGGTTTATAATGTTTTAACTGACTGATAGGATTACAGTATATATGCATGTGCCTGTATATGCATATACACATAGTATAGTGGAAATAGCTTTTGCTAGTATTCCAGATCACTGTGATATAATTTTGAACTGCTAGGGCACTGTAACTCAAACTTAAAGAACTATAGTAATTTCCACCTACTCACACACTCAGCTTATCTTTTTTTTTTTTTTTTTTTTTTTTTTTTTTTTTTTTTTTTTTTTTTTTTTATTTCTTGTTTCACAACCCTGGTCTATTCACTCATTTTCATGGCCGGCTCAGCCCGCCCCGAGAGCAAGGCTGGCGCAGCATGTGATGCCGGGGACCGAACCACAGTCCCTGAAGCTGCCCAAGATCTCCCAAGCAGGCGCGTTAGACCACTGAGCCATCCCACCGGGCCCCTCAGCTTATCTTTTTTAAGAGGGAAATAATGGTAAAATTTGTGAATAAAAACTATAATGTCATTATTATTGGCAAACTCTATCACAATATATGCTTCAAATAAAAAGGCCTTAAATTAAAAACTAAGTATAACATAATTAATGAAAACAAAATGTCAGGCTGAAGACATTTATGATCTCTCTTTCAGATGTAAGGTCTTCCTAAATATTCATATAAAATACGTTGACATTTTTAAATGAACATAATAAAAACTATAATTTTTTTGATATTGCATGGGCCTAGTTACCTAAAAATAATTTTAAAAAGTAAAATTGCATGAATTCTTTTAGGAAGTTGTAAGTAAGATGCTATATTCATACATGTTGTCTGCATATAACTCAATTAATTAAACAATTTGAGTAGCTTTATATTTCCATCATTAATTAAATATAATTGTTTATGGTCAGGAAACTAAAGATAGATATAATTTATTTTATTTATTTATTTTTAAAATTTTACTTACTTATTTATTTATTTATTTTCTTGTTTCAGAACCTTTGTTTATTCACTCATTTTTATGGCCTGCTCAGCCCGCCCGGAGGGCAGGGCTGGCGCAGCATGTGGTGCCGAGATCGAACCGTGGTCCCTGCAGCGCTTTAGACCACTGAGCCATCCCGCCGGGCCCCAAGATAGATATAATTTAATTCTTTTAATTTTAGCTTGGCTTTAAAATTTGAATTTATGAGTTTTCCTTGCATCACATATATTTAGTAGCTACCCTGCTTTTACCTTATGTTAATCAAAACAAACTAAGGGTACAAAAGAAGCTATTCTATTTTCAGTTTTCACTGAGTTACATTGAACCTATACTATCTATCCACTAATTTAGCTTGTTGTTAATCATTATAGCCTTTTCATAGCCCATTTACATTTACTAGTCTCATTGTACAACATAACTTCTTCAGATATTCCAAAAAAAAACTTAATACTGGTGTATAATTCTTAATAATAGATTACAATGAACCAGAAGATATGTGTAGATTCACATTATACATATAAGGTGATTGCAAACTGACTTGGAGGAGTTGATCATATCTTTATAAAATGTCATTGTTTTATTTAACCAACAAGTGCAAACTGATTACAACTTTTATAGTGTTTCATCTTATAGTTAAAAAGAATCAAGCTTTAAATGCAAAAAATGTATAATCAGATTTCTGGTTTTATGAAAAAAAAGATTTCTGGTTTTATGATGAACTTCTTTACTAGAGTGTATGCATCCTCTTTGAATGGATGGCTAGTATTTTTATAAATCATATAAATATGTATTTTACATGATGCCTCGTTTGCCCCAAGTAAAGTGATGCAATTTCTGTGTGTGGTACTAAGTTTAATGTTGATGATTTTTCTGCTGTCTTTGCACCAAAACTATTCATACTTGTTTCAAGAAAAAAAAAAGCTTACCAGTATTCTTTAAACTTACTTAAGTATAAGCCACAAACTTTCTGCAAACATGTTTGCTTTTACTGGGAGAGACATACTCCTATCCATGAATCTTTTATTATTGTAACATTTCTGAATATAAGATGAACATTGTATTCCATAGAACTCCATACAAATGATTACCACAGAAAATATATTTTTAACTCCTCATAAGTTAAATTTTCTGTGATTTATGCCTAGTATTCAGTACTTAGATTGCGAATGAAAAGACATTTTCAAATCATCCAATTGCTAAACTGTTTTCCATATCACAAACCTGCCTTTTTAAAAACATACATTAGAAAGCTTCCTTATAAAAGTGTAGACCTGCTCACTGGAATAGTTACATTTAGGGTAGGAAGCTCAAAGGGTATTTGATTGAGTAATAAAAATGTTTTGACGATGAGACTTGACATGGACAAGGAGTCAGTGATTCATCTCATCCGGGTCTCCACCTTTCCCTTCCAAGTGGTTGCTCCCTATGCATCTGTACAGTAAGCGTGACTGAGGCTCACAGAAGTATTTTTAAGCTCTCCGATTTCATAGTGTACGTTTGATAGACAGAATAATATGTGTTCCTTCAGCTGTCCGAGAAGGAGAGCAGGGGGAAGTTAAAAGGAGAAGCAAAGGCAAGACAGAATTAGACCTCCATCAGTGTTACGAATTTAGCATACTTTCACTTCTAATCTTTTTCCTTATCTCTCACTCTCAATTCCATCAAATTGTCCTTAGAGTTTCTCTTTACTTGTAACTATTACTGTAAAACCCAGCCACTAAAAGGGTAGGGTTCCACATGTTGTAAATTTACACACACACACACACACACACACACACACACACAGAACCTTTGGTGCTATGCAAGAGAATTTAAACATTTCAAAATGTAGAACTAAACGTACTATCTGAGGTATGGCTAAAAAAACCTCAACGACAACAATAATAAAATGAATAGAAAAAATACAAAAGAAATCTATGTTACAAATAAACTATAAACACATTTATAATTCATAAGGAACATTAAAATGATTGCTAAGGTAATGTTAATTGAAATAAGAAAAGTTAAGAAAATATGCTTAATGCAGAGGAACTTTAAAAAACAAAAAATTTAATAAAATATTGTTATCTGCATTAAAATATTCTTTGGAAACCAAAAATAAAAATGCAATAATGTATTTTTGAGTTGATCTATAAAAGTCAAAAAGCACAAAGTCCAGGCTGTTTAACTTCCTGAAAATGCAGAATCCTAAATATCCCTAAGCATAAATCAAAAGGCTTTGTGTGTTCCTGAACTGAAGCAGTGCATTCCTTGTATTGGTACAAAGAATTCCAGTTCCGTTTCTATCAAAAAACATTATTATTTCAGTCAAGCTGAATCAAGTGACCAGGCTTCCGGATAGTGTAAGGTTAGCAGATGCTGTGCCTGAAAATTTTTCTTCAGAGCTCCGAACGCACCTGTAGAAACTCCTGAGGGAAAGGCGTGGCTCCTCCCATGACCAGCACAAACATTATCCAAAGCGAAACTTGAGTCTGTATTTCCCTGTGTTGGGACTTCTGCGCGGCGTGGAGAGGGGCACCTTTGGTTTGACAGGGTTAAGTGGCTTCTTCTTTTCAGGGATAGTAACGGTAAACGACAGTTCAGGCTGCTCTGACTGCTTGAATCTTGGTAGAAAATGGGTAGAGACGTGCTGGGGTTTAACCCGGGGACTGCAGCCTCGCTTAGCTTTCCCTCTTTTGTTCAGGGCCACGTACCACTCCCGTCCAGTCTTTTCAGTTCTGTGTATTGCTGAAGCATAGGTATTATAGCTATTTTCTTGAAATCGTTCCCTGAATTTGCAGTCATCTGTAAATTTGGCCTACAGGGGAAAAGAAGAGAAAAATTAAATGGTGGTACTATTTTCAACATATAATAAAATATGAAGTCTTCTACCAAAAAGGCAAATTAAGAATTTTATCGATCTCTCTGCTTGTTCCTCCATTCCATATAACACATATACTTGCTTCTTTTAAAATTTCTATTTTTTGGGGCTGGGGAGATAGCTCTGTGGAACAAGTGCCTACCTGGCAAGTGCAAGGTCGTGAGTTTGAACCCCGGTCCCACCAAAAAAAAAAAATAATTAAAAAAATAAATAAATAAATAAATTTCTATTTTTGTATCTATATTCAGCTTTGTAACAATGATCTCTATTCACTATGTGCTTGGTGAACTCTTAATTTAAATATTAAAGTTTTTTCATTTAATGGATTTAAATACTGTTCCTGTTTTAAAAATGTTTTGTAGGGCCCGGCAGGATGGCTCAGTGGTCTAAAGCACCTGCTTAGGAAGGCTTAGACGGCTACAGGGACCACGGTTCGATCCCCAGCACCACATGCTGCATCAGCCCTGCCCTCAGGGCAGGCTGGGCTGGCCAAAAATAAATAAATAAATAAACAAACAAAAGTTCTGAAACAAGAAAAAAAAATAATAATAATTTTAAAAAATTGTTTTGTAAAGTGCTGGCCAAATAGCTCAGTGGAATACAGCACCTGCAAGCAAGTGCAGGGGCCAGGGGTTAGATCCTGGCCTGCTGTGCCAGCCCCGCCCCTGGGGCACACTGCCAAGGCAATTGAGACCCAGCTTGGAGGCACATGCCTGTAATCCCAGCTCTTGGGAAGCTGTAAATAGGTGGACCACTACAAGTCTGATCTAGTAGTGAGACCCTGAACACCCTGTAGACCCTTCCCTAAAATACAAAAAGAAGAATAAAAGGTAAAAATAAAGTAAAATAATATTTTGCAGTTAATTTATTTTTTTGTAGAATTTTTCTTCTAAGTCACCAAGCAAAGAAATAGAACTATCATAAGAGGACATAAATGTCTCAGAAAACATTCACTTGCATTTTGAGAAATTATTCCTTTGGAATAAGCATGCATACTTCAGTGTCATCAATGAAAATCATGTCCTGAGAAAAGGGAAGCATATGGCCCTACTGATAATGCACAGATGAGAAGTCTGTCAGAAAAACTACACCTTCACCAGTGGGGTACACCAGAGGCCAAAAAGAGCAAACACTGCCAGTTGCTAGCAATATTTTAGCCATATCTTGCACACACACACATACACATGCATGAGCACCCACATGCATCCATGCATGTGCGCGTGCCCCCCCCCACACACACACACAGAGTAGTCGTCCTTGAGGTATTCACAGAACTATGGAAAAACAGATCAGGAGATACCATCATTTCTGAACTGCTAGATAAACACGGTTGTGACAGCAGCATGTAGAAGACATGATGACAACTGTGCTAAAAAGCGTCTAAGAGGGTGGCAGTAGAGGGCAGGAAGATATTTCTAAAAACCTCTGACATTTGGATAGAGTCTTCAAGTACTGCTAGACATGGAGGAAGATAAATGACAATGACAGTCTTAGGGAGCAGGAACAACGGGTTTTCTTTTCAACAGGACACTCTAGATACCTTTGAGTAGTTCAGTGTAACTTGCAGGTAGGATACATCAGTGAAAACACAGAGGAGGCTGGCAAAGAGAGCCAGAACTACCCTGAAAGAGACTGGTTTGCCAGATCAAGGAATTCAGAGGAACATAATGTAATGAAGAGTTGCGCATTGGGTCAGCAAAGCTACCACATACCAATTCTGCCAAGTGAGCTCTTAGCTTTGTCCTCCTTATCCTTAAATCTCACACCTGGAGGGCTATTGCAAGAATCCACACCATTTTTCTTTTGGAGAGATCAGTAGCTTTCGGTGAACTCAAAAATGCTCATAATCCCTAAGAAATTAAGAGCTCCTGCACTAGTATAGACTACTGGGTTTCACAAGTGCAGGGAGCTCCTTTGCATAGGATTCTTGGGCTTGGGAATGACTAATATTTCATCCTCACATACAAAAACTCTAAAAGCTATATACTTCTGTATCAGGCAAAACACTCTACACTGGACCAAAAGGCCATTGCAAATTCTTCTCACAATACAGGTTACAACACTGTGACCTGAAAGTTTGAATATTGCTGGACAAGTTATATAGGCCCATTGCTGTGCAAGCCAAGAATAATATCAGAAGGACAGTACCACCACACAGGCATCAGTGTACATTCCTTTGTACAACAGTGGACCCCAGTTACCTACACATAAGTACAATAAAGCTCTATATTGGAAGCTATGAAGCTATGTATCTATGTCTTCCACAACTCAGCAAGTGGACATCACATTTGATCTCTAGTGGGCTGCCACATAGTGTGTTGAAAGGTCATCCTGTGAGTGACATTCCTCTCTTACTATCCTACCACCTGCTTGCCTATGTGTGGGCCAATGTGACATCACTGTTGAAAATCACAGCTATTCTTTCCATTTTTTATTCAAAATACTTTACAAATTAAATATAGATTGGTCTACAGCTGGTGAGCTCTTAAAACACTCTCTCATTTAATTAGATAATCCAAGAGTTTCATTTTAAAATAAATCCTATAGCCATCTGGAATGTTTCTAGCTCCATAAAAGAATAAGAATTAGAGAAGGACACGAAATATTTCATGGAAAAATAGTTCAGTGGTAGAACATTTGCATTCACTTAATATGTGTGAGGTCCTGCATTTGATTCCCAGCACCACATAAACACAAAAAAGTATGTTTAAGAAAGGTAGCTTCAGGGGCTGGGGAGATAGCTCTGAGGCACAAGTGCCTGCTGGGCAAGTGCAAGGTCGTGAGCTCGAACCCTGGTCCCACAAAAAAAAAAAAAAAAAAAAAAAAAAAAAAAA